>JAPYZO010002864.1:0-20118 GCA_030522905.1 Torymus flavipes | reverse complement strand
GAGAGAGAGAGAGAATCGGTCCATTTGCCCGGCGACGTTGAAAAACACGTTTTTACCTCTCCGCTCTTCCTCTAGGACACAACCTAAGCGCTCGCGCGGGCTTATTTCATTTCCTTGCTCTCACTCTCTCTCGCTTTCTCTCCCTCGCACGCGCGAGCGCCCTGCTGTAATTATTCCGTTAATGCGCCCGGGCTTAATTAATCTCTCTTTCTCTCTCTCGCTTTCGAGTTTTCCGTCTTTCGCTATGACTCGACTTGATTATTACTTGCTTTTTCACAAGAACGCGCGCCCCGAAAAGATCGAAAGGTTTTTTCAAGTAGGTGCAGTGAAGTATGATGACTCGATCGATATCAAAGTTCTTCCCGTAGGTGCCTCGAGCTGGGATTTTTTCTCTTTTTTTTTCAGTCGAAATCCTCGAAATAAATAATTATCGCGATAATGAGGTGCGAGTGTAGCAGAGGTAAAAGTTTGTCCGTTTATTGCAGAGCTTCGAGTGATTTTTAGACTCTGTGCGCACTTTCGGAAGGGATTTTCACGGTGAGGCTGGTGGTAATGACGTTTTTGTTCCTTAATTATGCTTGCGAGTCGGAAGAGCGAGAGAGAGAGAGAGAGAGAGAGAGAGAGAGAGAGAGAGAGAGAGAGAGAGAGAGAGAGGGGGGGGGAGGATAATTTTAATGAAATACTTTTAATTAATTAAGCGAGAGAGAGGGAGTTTTTATGGAAATGAATGCCAGTGTCATGAGTTGCAGATTATATGAAGCGCGTACGCGGTAAGTCGAGTAGAAGAAAATTTTAATTATCATACCGAATCTCGTATTTTTACGAGCGACGGGGTACACGAATGAAAATTTAATTACGCTGCCGTTCGTTAGATTTTAAGTATCCTGGCTTTATACGTCAAGAGAGCCCTTACAATTATTATTAATACAAATTATATACTCAAATGTATATTAATATACTCGAGTGCCAGTCTTATTTTATAACTCGATTTTCGTTTTTTTGCCTCCCTCGTCACATTTATAATTATTTTATGCAGTACACGCGTTAGCGAAATAAAAGTGGGCTTATTATCGTATACAAATGAAACAAGGGCCGAAATAAGCGAACCGAAACGAGACATTTTTCCCCCGGGGAATCGACGTTCTAAACAAAGCCAATTAAATGGCCATGCAAGTAAGGCTCGGCCGTTAGCTCGACGAGCGGCGGGCCGTTGTTCAATAACGGCTGCTCTTTCCGCTTACAAGCCCGCGGAAATAAACGCGAGATTGAACGAGCCTGGCAGCGAGAGAGAAAGGGAAAGAACGAAACAGAAAAAAAGAGAGAAACTCCCGTGTACGTATGCAGCCGCAGCAGCAGCAGCCGAAGAAGACGCGGGAGAAAAGAGGTCAACAGTCGTAGGGTACGTATACGCGTGTGCGAAACACACGGAGCCCCGGCGAATTACGGGCCGGGCTATATTGCCCGCGGAGCCTTAGGCCAAATAGCGGAGGGAAAGGGAGAGAGAGAGAGAAGGAAAAGCGGATTCAGCCGCGGATAAGATAAGGCCTGAAAGGAGGAGTTCTCGCGAACTCTTCCTCTGCATTCACTCGTTTTCTTTCTCTCTCCCTCCCTCTTCTTTTTTTCCGCGCAAAATGCTACTCGCTCCGGCGCTCGTTATTTTCAAATGGAGGAACTCGTAAGATTCGAGCGTTATACACTTCCGCAGCGGCGGCGACGGCGGCGTCGGCCATTATTTTCCCGTGCCTTCAATTTCGCGAATAAAGCGAGATTACGGCGCAGCCTTATACCGGTTAACGAGGTCGAGTTTGGATTTTAAATACGGGGAGGGCCGCGAAGAGGAGATACTTTTCGGTCCCGTTTGAATTAGGTGTTCCTCGGGTTCTTTTACGTGTTTTTTTTTTCCTTTTTGAGGGTTTAATGAGGGAGGTATACTTGTGTGTATATACGTCAAGACGGGAAAAATTATATTATGTTGCGGCGGGCGGTTGGTATTGCGTTGCATTTTCGGAACGAGCGGTAAATTATAATGCGGCATACTTAAATTATATATGGGGGTTATCGAGTGGCCCGACGCTGGAAATTCACGTCTGCGCGTGTGGCTCGTCAAACGCGAAATTATGATCGCTCGATTTACGCGAATTATGTCGTGCCATTAAGAGCTATTATTTTATAATTGATTTTGTGGAAATTTATAGAAATATTAATTTTGAGGGTTATTGGGCGGCTCTTAGAAAGCATTACATGTCTGATAGCTTTTTCTAATTTCAGGTAATATTAAACTCGGGAACCGAATATTAATAGAGTTGATAAACAGTTCATGAACGGCACATGACTCCATTCATATATGTATAATGAATTCGACACTTCACTCAGGCTACATAAAATACATCGAAATTTATACACTGGGGGGTTCCAAAGTTTTTGCATTTAACGAAAATATGCCAAAATTAACCTCCAAAAAGAACCGAGCGAAAAAAACATTTCCTAAAACTCATCCCTCCGCACGAGCCGAGCCGGCAAAAAGGCCTCACGCTCGCAACGCAACGCTATACGCGGGCACCGAAATCCTACTTCCAGGAGCGCGGTGGCGGGCAACTTTCTCTCCTCTGTAGCCAGCGGGCGATAAACACTTTGTTATTCAAACCCCGGCGAGCGCGAAACTCCCCATTGTGGCCCGCCTGGGGGGAGAGCGCGTCGCCCACAGGAATGTCTCTCTGCGCCCGCGTACGATCTCCCACCTCCGACTTTCGCGCACTTGACATTCTAATCCCCCGATCGCGGGCCGAAAAACAAAGAAAGTTCAGCAAGTAACAAAGGGTGCGTTAAGTCCTTTTTCGTGTGTGGGCGGTTGGAATTCGGAGTTGCGTGATCGACCGAACGAGATTGGCCCTGGGATTTTTGTTTTCGAAAGCGAGGGCTGGCTAGATCGGTTGATGAGGAAAGTGGTTTAAGTTCTTTTTGTTTTTCGAGAGAAAACATTGGCTTTTGTATAAAACTAATGTTCCCTCGTTCAATACAGCATGCAGGAATAAGTATTTGGAATCCCATATTGTACTTATTTGTAAATAATAAAAATAAGCATTTAAAATACATAGGTATATCGATAAACAATGAAAACGTTGAAATACCACACGCGAGAGACCCTCTCGACATTCCATCCGGCTTTCTAACCCCTCAAACAGCTTCCCCGTCAAATTAAAATACGCCGCAGAGCACGCATCGAACGTTGTCTCCAGGGGGGAGTAAAGAGGAGGCAGCAGCAAGCCTCTTACGACCGCTCGCCTAACCTTCTGAAAAAGCCGCGCTTATAACCTTCGATCTCCTTACCTCTCCCTCCGACGAAGAAAGAAAAAAAAACCACCGGGAGTCGGGAAAAAAACAGCTGCGAAAGAGGATGCAGGTCTTCCTCTCTCTCTCTCTCTCTCTCTCTCTCTCTCTTTTTCTCTCCAGTGGCGGCATGTCACCGAAGGAGGATCGATGGGAGGGGTGGCCGGAAAACTTTTCCACTCGACGCCGAAGAAGAATCGAGACCGGCGCGCGAGGGTGGGAGGCGGGGGGAGCGAGCAGGAAAATAGAAAATAATATCGTGGGCCGGAAAGTGAATTACGCGAGCCTCTGAAACGGATAAGCCAATAATATTGTCGTTTCTTCGTCTCCTTCTCCGAAGAACTATAAGAAGAAGGTAGCAGAGACGGAGAGAGAGATAGATAGATACGAAAAAATGGAATTTCATCCTTCATTATTCGCGGATATCGCTTCCACTTTCCTTTGTGCATTCGCGACGCGACGAAAAATGGACGTCTCTGTATACGCGCGAGAATCGAGTTACGATTACGATCTGGGCGCGCGTGGCGGCGGCGCTACTGCAAAACAACGCCCTTTGAGAATCGCGCGAGAGAGGGAGAGAGAGAGAGAGAGAGCGGAGCCGTCAGTCGAACACGGCTTGGATGGATTTACACATCGGGCTTTGAAATATTACACCGGGGCACGGAAGCGTCGAGATGCGACGTCGAAAAAGAAAGAACGTGAGGGAGAGAGAGAGGGAGGCTGTAATTTCGTAGTTTTTTCGGATGCTGCGACGCGAGATTGACGGGAGGAGGTGGGGGTGAAGGGATTGTTTGTGGATGTCGAGGCGTGGGCTAGGATTTTTGAATGCGTTGGGTGGGGGTGTAAGGTGATGTGATATATGGAAGAATGGATGAAGATGTACAGGTTTATGTTTGCTTTTTGAGTCGAGATTTAGATATTGAATAGAATAGTTCTTTGGAAAACAAGAATCGTTGACGTTACACGTAGCGGGAAATTATTAAATATTTAAATGTTTAACATTCGTCAAGTCTTTTGCATATTTTAGTATGAACTGTGAAATATTTCTTACAATTTCCTCTTCGTTCTTTCAATAACTATTCCCCCGATAAATAATTTAATCCACTTAAAATATTAAAGATGTTATCTAGACTTTCCTAACCTAAAAAAATTCTGTATATGTCTGCCCATATCAGATCTGTACTACTTACAATCATACCCCCAAAAGAGGCCTAATTCGAAACTGCTACAGACAATCCTCTGCGCTAATTTAACAAACAATTCACCCCCAAAATAAACAATTACCTCTCAACCGGACAAAAAGAACGCCCCAAAGCAGAGCCTCTTCTCCCTGGCGAAGAAAAACAAAATCCCCCATTCACTTCTACCCCTCGGCCAAAGTGCGAAGAACAAAGAAAGGGGAAGAGAGAGAGAGAGAGACTCTGGACGGAAGGATTAATTCAGTGCAAGATTCGCTGCGTAAACTCCGGGCGGCCGCGCTGCTCCTTTTCCATGCGCACGACAAAGAGAGGCGGCAAAGAATAACAGCGAATTTCGGGGGTGGCTCCACAACGTGTTTGCACGCACGAAAAATACCGCGCGATGTTTATTTAGGACGGTTACTCGCGTCCACGTGTCTCCCGTGTCGCGATCGTCCCGAAAACAAAGAGGTGAGCTGTACGATATGCGAGAGAGCAAGGGAGGATGAGGATGGAGGAAGAAATTAAATTTTTTTAACGGTGAGTGGAGAGGTGGCGAAGGATGGCCAGTGTAAAGTGGTCACAGAGTAAAGATGTTTACAGGGGGTTAAAGGTCTGTTCCTTTGTAAGAATTTTGAGGCGAATGGTGGGATTTAGAACAAGGAAATGATTACATAGATATAATAACATTTTTTAATTAGAAAGGAAATGTTGAAAAATAAACAAAGTTGTGTCGCTAGAGACTAAATAAAGAATACGTGTTCTTTAAACCGTTCTTACTTATTATATCTTTTTTCATAATAAAATCTGTTCATAAGATAGATGTTTAGTTTTACCTAAAACCTTCGTTCAAATAAAGATCTCACAATTGTATGATCAAATAACTCAAAATTTTCTTACCCCATACTAAACCCCATCGTCTCCCCATAACGGTAAGCCGGCAGGACATCGCATTCCAAAGCATTCTCCCACCACCGCCCACTCAAAACTCTCGATCGTCTTCGATACGACTTATCCATCCGGGGTAATTTACCCCCTCTACCCTGCCAACAATTTTCGTCTATCGCACGATTGCTTCGTAAAAAGTTCGCCGGCGGATGGATGCATTCTCCGGCGCTGCGCCGCCGTCGTGAAAAACGAAGTTAGGCGCGCGCGTTCACGACAATGAAGAGAGAGCGAGCGTCTCGGGGAAATCGATCTTTATCGGCGTCTCCTCGGGGAGTTCGCGCTCCGGAGAGAGAGGTAGAGTGCGGCTGGAAGTTGAAGACGGGTATAGAGGAGAGGAGGTGTATTAGTACGGATGATGCGCGCGGAGAATAGGCGTAGTTGGGATTTAGTGCGTTCGGGTTTTGAGCGAGGTTTAGTAGGGGATGGAGGATCTCTATCTTTTTGCTTTATTGATGGGTCGTTGAGTTTTACTCGGCTGAATTTATTTGGGTAAGTTGTAGAAGTATTGTTTAGTGTTGCGAGGTTAAGGGTTCCATGGGGTGAGTGTAGAATTTTAAGGATATTTTGTAAAATGTAATTTGATAACTATTGAATTATTCAAAATCTCATTAAGTCTTCTCCTTGTAATCTCGAAGAAGCCATATTCAACTTCCGCAATCTTAAAATACGAAATACCCCACTTTTTTCGAAAAAGCGAATATTCTCTGGCACTGCAAATACTCGCAAGCAGCGAGGTGGAGACCGCCTCATATGAAAATCGCAAAAGAACGAGACAATTTTCACTCTATTTTCGGGCGACGCTCCCACCGCGGCGCATTGAAATTTCGGCAGGGTCGAAATGTGTCGCGCGTGCACGACCTACTTATTTCTCCTTATTCGCGAGATTTTTCGAGAGAGCACCGACGTCATTGTCCTTTTTTTCTCTCTCACGACGACAGCGGAGGTTAAAGGAGCCCTTGTTCGCTTTCTATCGTACGAGAGAGCAGAAGATCGCGTGGATGATTTTATTGCATTTAATTTTGAGAGTATTGTTTGCTGATTTTCAGAATTTTTAAATTGAGAGCAGCAGATTTTAGATTTTTCAATTGAGGAGGTAGAGTTGGTACTTACAATTGGGTTTTATCAGTATTGCAAGTCGTTAAGTTATCACTAGTGCTTACCTGTAACAAAAAGAAAAATTTGATTAAATATAGGAGACGAATAATTATTTCTTCATTACAGGATAATTAAATAATGAAATAATGGATAATTTAATATTAATTTCAATACGGTGTCTCCTAATGTAATATTGTAAAGTATTTTATTAATTAATCTAATTGGTCTCCTTTCAAGATTTATGCTGAATCATACTATGTCAAGTAATCCGGTAACCAGATAATGTGTATTATTACTCAATACGACCATTAATACTTCATACTATATTACCCTACATTATGATATTTAAATAACCAAACCAATTCCCTGAAGAAACCTATAAAAACATTATTCTAAAAATCAATCGTCCCCTTCCACCCACCCCGAAAACCGCGATATTTCCCATTCTCACCTCGTCCCACAACTCGCGTACGTGAGAATGTGTCTTCCTCCTCCTCCACCCTTTGGGAGGAGCCGTAGCGCGCACGGGGCAGCCGACCTTTGACCTTTGTCGCGTCGTCGTCGTCGCCGCCGCGTCGGCAGAGAGAAATTTTCGAGCGTGCGACGCGAATAGCCCCCGGCTCTCGACGAAAGGAGTTCATCAGAATCGAAGAGAGAACGCTTTGTTAGCGAGGAGGGTAGGAGGTGGGGGAAGAGGAGACAATCGGAAGAGGCGAGAGCTTTCAGGGAAAAGGATGAAGAAGAAAGAGAAAGAGGTGAGAAGAAGGCGGATGGGATTGTTGCGAGGGGAAGCTAAAGTAAGGTGGTTGTTGGTTTTTGTTGAGACTTTAGTAGAGAGCGACGGAAACGGTGATGTCATAAGTTTCAAAACATTGGCTTTTGTAAAGTGAATTGTTGTATCAAAGCAAAAATCATACCGAGTGAATCAATTTGATATATTATATGTAAAATCATCCTTTATAGGCTAAGGAATAATATTTTAAAATATATACACCCCATCCTAAGGTCGAGTCAAAAGAAGATCGAATTTCCGACACGCGATCCCAAAAACACATGTATCAACATCTCCCGTGAAAAATGACGCGTCATCCGCTATTTTCAGCCAATTAAATCACACCCCTCCGAAAACCCATTTTTCACACCTCTCGCCCCCCCCCCCCTTCCAATCCTCTCAAAAAGCCCATTCCCCCTTCCCATTCAATAACCCTAGACGGATCGACTGCATAATACAGCCTCGTCGACCACCGCGCGACATGTAATATGCAAATGGCCGGCGCCGTCGACGTCGTCGCTCGACTTCCTCCCAAGAATTCCCACTCCACCGGTCGCCGAATTCAATCCGGAAACGCGAGAGAAAGGAAAATACAGTCCCGGCACTCGGTGCCGGTTGGTATAAGCGTCCGATAAATCAAATCGACCAATCGTCCGTCTCGATATTAAAGTCGGTGCATAATTGCGCGCACGCGCGCACTGTATTTTTCAACGTCGCGCGTGATTTATCGCTCTCCAGTCTAGGAATTGAATTTACCCCCGTAGTAGTAGTTGAATTTCGCTTCCGCGCGAGAGAGGGAGAGATGCGTTCTGACACGAGAAAGAGAGTGTAGGTTGCCTGGTGTGTGTCCTTGGAGGATTAGGTGGATTGAATTTTTTAAAAGGCACGTGCGCGTCTGGATGATGGATTTTTGAAAAAATTTCGCAGTTTGACGCAATAGCGCGAGAGCTATAGGGATACGTGTAAATTTTTCAGAGAATAACGGAGCGACTCTGCCAGTCGTGTTTCACATCGCGTTTAGTTGTCAAAACTAGCCGGAATTCCGCGTTTTTCTGTGAAACAAAACAAAAAGGTACACGCGCCCTTATCGCGTCTGCGAAAAAGAAACGCAGAGGCTAAACGCCAAATTAATCGGCCAATCGAGCGAGCGAGATCATAAAACCGATACACACCGGTAAACACAGAGAGCAAAAAATCGTCCACGGAATGTATACGCACGCGCGCGCGTATGTTTTGCTCTCCCTTCCCCCGGAAAGAGGAACACATATTACTCCGCTCGATTACGTTTGGTCAGCAAACAGACGCCGAGGCAAAAACCGAGGGAGGACTGGGAATAACGCGCGTCCCTTTATTTGGCGATTAGCGCTCGCTCGCGTACGTATCGTCTCTAAATGTTATTGTAGATGGCGAACGTTCGGCGTATTGTATCGTCGACGCGGCTCCCCCTTTCCCGTCGTTATATTTGATCTTGGTCTTTCGGATTAATCGGCCGGTAATGCGTAGCGTTCCCCTGCGTTGCCGCCGGGAGTTGTTTTTCGCGTGTAATTAAGGATCGAGTGGCGGGGACCGAGGTGTGATAAATCTTCTCGGTCGAGCGGATGGTCATGGGTTGGCGCGGGGGGAAGGAAGTGTAATTGAAAATGAGGTTTCGTTTTGACGGCTTAATTCGTTGGTAATTAAAGACGTGTTATCCGGCAATTTTGGTTGCGTCGGTTAATTAACTTTGGTTTAATGGTTTAATATGAAAGTGCTTATCGATCGATAAATATTTTTTATTGAAATAATATTTGGAAACACGAACAAGGAAGGACACAGTCTCTGTACACTTTGAATGGTAAAATTTTCATCGTAATTTCGAAATTATTCAATATATTTACCATTTCCAACCGTAATTTTGAAATTGCATGTGTTTATTTTTGTTGAATTCATAAAAGCACTTAATTGAATTTCACGAAAAAACCAAACTGTAACCAATATCTACAACAGCAAAATATACCGCAAAAATCAAACTGAAAACCTTTTCCCCACGGTCCGATTCAATTTTAATGCTCCCACACAAAGGTCACTCTCCTCTTCCTTTCAACTCCGCGCAGCTAGCGAAAAATCTTTATTGTTTACATCTCCGCGGCCGCGCAAGAAGGGAGGACCGACTCAAAAAAGGAATAAGAAGAAGAGGAAGAGCTCGCCGAGGCTCTCGGCTATATTGAAACCATGAAAATGTCTGTCTGACGTCGACGGCGGCGGCGTCGGCAGCGTCGGGCGTCGGAGCCATTAAGGTGAGTGGGTTTTGACTTACATGGAATAAGTCCCGAACGATGTGTCTCTATATACGGCGCTGCATAAAATATAAGGCTCTTATATTGAGTTTACGATAAGAGACGACGGAAATATTGACTCTCGGGCCTCGGGGAAGCGACGCCGACGTCGTGGCAGTAGCTTCTCTCTTCTCTCTTTTTCTCCCGCGGGATTATTCAGTACGATACGTACGTTGAGTTAGACGACAGGTCACTTTTTTCAAATCATCTTTCATTCCGTGACTTTGAGCAACGGCGTCTCACGCGCGAGTCGTAATTTTTTTTCCGAGCCGGAGAAAAATGAAAGTTTCGTGCTGCCGGCGTCGTCTTTCAGGCGCGATATCGAGATATATGGAAATTTCTTATCCCGTGTATAAGTGCGAGGTTCTTATTATTAGATTTTCAATTATTTGGGGAGTTCGTTCGTCATTGCGAGCAACTCGGGAAAATGTATGAAATGGTGGGGGTGCTATAGTGGTAGCTTTCTGCAACTCGATCATTGTTTTGTTTAATGTATCCTAATAACTGATTGGTTAAGCAGACAGCTGAGCACTGCATAACTATAGACCAACCCATTTTTAGTTATATGTGATGAATAGGATTATTTTGTCGAATGGATTATCTTTGTTATAAATTACCATTCTATTAGAATCTGTGTATTTTCGAATCGGAGGCTAAAAGCATTGTTAAATTTTCAGTCCCGCCGTCTATTGCCAGAAAAGAGCAACAACTAAAGTTATTCATTTGTTTTAAAATTTTACAGTAGAACCACGAATACCCATAACGCGCGTCAATAATTGCGATAACTTTAATTTTTTATCACGCATTGTTTACGTATAAATTTCCGCACCAAGAAACAAAACCCCACCGCTGCACTTGCCGATAATATCCTCGGCGGTGGATCGAGAAATAATTAGCACCACGAGGCCGACGTCCGATTCACGATCATCATCGCGGGCTGTGCACTTCAAAGTTTTCCTCCCTCCTCCTGCCGTCGATGGGTGAAAAACAAAAAATCTCGCACGAGCATAAAAGAAAAAAAAACATTAAGAGCCGTAATTAGAGTCAGAAGTGGTCAGGGAGTACAGGAAACGCAAAAGTTTCCCTACCCCGAGCGGCTAACGGGCCAACTTTTGCTCATATTCGCCGTCGGTAAAGTGAGATTTTTCGAAAAATGAGGGAGAGGAAAAGCGACTTCTCAATGTCCAATTAGCCGCCGAAACGCATCAGAACCTCTACGGCTTCGGTATACGCGGCTGCAAGAGAGGGATAGAGAGAAATTCGAGCGTTATAACTCTCGCTCAGTGCCGGGACGCAAAACAATTTTCAAAACGGAGGGTAATCTGACAGTTTTTTGATATTCAGTTATTCAAGCGAGGAGAATCTGGTTTTTATTCCCGAGGTAAAAGAATATTCCACGGGAACTGAAGAATGAGAAGTGTAATTTGAAGTCCCAACTGTTATTCTCAGAGTACGCCCCTTTTTTTACAAATAGAATCATGAGGAACGTTTAATATAGTCGTTGGAAGTTATGTACGTTGAAACATTGAATCCCTTAAATAGCGAAATCAATCACGTGAGTGACTTTAGAGTTTTGATTCTCCGACTTTCGCGTTTATGTCTATATATCCTCTCGCGTTTGATCCATTAATCAGGGCAGGAGAAATAGCAGACTCATACTAATTGAAATATTGATCCAGCGACAATCTATTATTTAATGCGAAATGCTAAATTCAATTAATCTCGAGAGGCGGGAGAACAGCCGTTTTCAGAATATCACAACGGATACATCAATAAAGTCAATCTACAGTGACAAATGTATATCGATTATTGTGTAACTTTAATTGCAGACACACTGTCGCGACGGGAAATGAAAAATTCGGCAGATAAAGTATTTCACTGGAAAATGTATACCCGATGAAATTGTCAGGAATAGAGACGTTGATCAGCTCCCCTTTTCAACGAACGCAATTTAAAAGTCATCAATGACGTTTAACGTATCGACATTCCACTCATTAATTTTTCAAGTTTTAGCGAGACAATGAAAATCAGAAAATCCATATCCGTCTATCAATGTTTGATGGAGGGACCCCTATGAAATCTCTAATTCAGATAAAACAGAAGTAATGAAAGGTAATGTGAAAATTGTATTCGGTAAAGAAAAATTACATTTTTAATGTTTTAAAATAGTATGTCTAATAATTCCTTTCCTTTCTACTGAGACAACTGAATCATAAACAACGTTCTTTGCAATCTTGGCGCGACCAACGATTGTCAATACCTTTCGAATATCTCTCATCAACCTCAACCTCTCAAAGAACGAAGTTCATTCCAAACACTTGAAAAAACGTCCACTCCCCCTGACATCATCACCGCATCACGAACCTCCGCCATCCGCGGCTACAGCCGCGCACTTCCCTTTGACATAATCCGCGCGCTCTTCGGCTGATAATCGTTGATGAATAAATCACACGAGGTTAACCGATAACCCCGTCCCCCCACCCACCCACATGCAACAGCATCATGTTTTTGGCCAAGCGGGGCGTCTCGGCCAGCCCGTGGATAAACATACATACACACACACATACACACACATAGAGCGGCCGAGCTGCGGTTCCACCCATCCACGTACATATACGCGTTAATTAGCGCCGCGAAGGATTTGCGCAAACAGGAACGCGCTTCGCTCTCCTTGAACTGCGCGCACGCACGAGCACATATGGGCAGCGGCTACAGCCGGTGTAGTGTCAATAGCGGCCATCAGATCGCTGTTTACGCGCGCGCGAGCCATTTGCCGGCTAAGTGGCTGGATTTCAATTTCAGAGTGGACGATGATGATAATAATAATGTGATGACGGTGGAGACTTGGAGCGTGAGGAAAAGAGGCTGGCGCAGGTGAGCCGCGGGAAGAGGATTAGCAGCCGGGGGGATTGGGGCGAGAGATGCAATAACGCGTGTGTACCGGTAATGTACACACGCGCGCAGAGCCCGAAACGAACATTCGCACCGCTGCGCCCGCGCCAGGTTATAACGGTATTAGCCGCGATGGACTCCCTACTCGTAGTTGCCCGCATTATAACCATGTTATATATATATGCGGGAGCCGCGAGATAGATAATCGACTATAATCGTGGCATTTCTGAATTTCATTACTCCCCATCGGCTCGAAGAAGTATATTCCCGGCGCTCTTAACGAACTCGTTCGTATCCGAACTTTTGAATCCCCGCCACGGATAAAAGCGAAATAAAAAGAAAGGGAGAGAGGAAAAAATAAAATTTTTATGTCAATACCAAATTGGCTAGTCAAACTTCCTCGGCCGTAAAGCCTCGAGTAAGAAAAAAAAGCCGACCGACGTTACCGCCAAAGTGGAAAAGCAGAATAAAGTAAACTCCTCCCTCGGAGCGAATCCATACCCCCGCGCGCGCAATCATCGCCGAGTAATACCCCAGGATAAAACGAGAGAGGAAAACACGAAAGGAGAGAAAGAGAAAGGCAAGAAAGTAAAGAGCCGACTGACTGACAGACTACTGCGGCGAAGGGCAAAAGTGGCCGGCGACGTCGATGCTTCTTTTTTTCTTTTTTTATATATATCCACCTCCGGTGGAGATCAAAGCGGCCGGCTGAGAGTATACTTTTCATTAGAGTGCGCGCGTTTTTGCGTGTACGCATACATACGCCGTGCGTACACGCCGAAAGTTGTGTACCTGCGACTGGACCTTGCTGATTGAGTCAGAGGGATTGATGAAAACATGGTATCCCGGTTTGGAATACTACGAGGTACCGGTATATGGTAAACAGGGACACCACGCGCCAAAGTTTTTTTTTTTATAAATATTTTCATCCAACGCGAAGTCGACACGGTGTCCATTAAAAAGAATATTAATTACTCAAAAAGACGGGCTTCTACATTAATATTCATCTTTCCGCTGCGATACCCCATCGCTTCTACCGCCAACTGTAAACACACACACACACACACACACACACACACACACACACACACACACACACACACAGACACCTATAAACACGCCGCTCTAAAACTCTTGCCGCCCTTCCTCATCCTGGCTCTTAGAAACCTCCATCTCCTCCGCGCCTTCGTCTTTCAGCCCTCGCGCACTTTTCTTCTCCCTCTGTATATCTCTCTCTCTCTCTCTTTCTCTCTTGCTCTTACTCTCTGCCAGCGGCGGCATTTTCGCCCTCGCCCCCTTTATACACAGCCCCGCGCGTCTTCTCCATTAGTATAATTGCCGCCGCTATGCGAGCGATGCCCGCATCTCTAGCACGGGGGTGGGAGTCAAGGATGCGGGATGGACGCTTTGTGGCGGGGGCGAGGTTCATCCCTTCGCCAGCCAGGCTTCCGCACCGACCGTCTGCGCGTCTGTCTCAACTCTCTCCGACTTATTTGGATGCGCCGCCCCGTCCAACTGAGAGCGGCTTTTGGTCTTGTACGTGTGGGAGCTAGGCTGGATGGGCTACGCGTGCGATATTCAACGGGCCTAGAGCTTCAAGTGATTTATCTGTTTCAGCGGTAAAACCTCGCTGTGGTCGCGAGGATCCCTTTTGATTCGAGTTTATAGGGTTGTTGCGGTTATGGGCTTGAGAGAATTACAGGTGACCGCTTATGGTACTTCCCATTTGGAATCTCATATAACTGGTTTTATGGTTCTAAGGTTAGCCGTTCCTGCATAGTGTTATTCGATAAGACTGTATTTGTTTCAAATTCACTGCCAATAGTTTTGATAGCTACTTTCGTTTAGTCTTTTCTAACTATATAACTAAGAAAACAGCAAGCTGAAAAAAATATTCTTCTCTTAAGATCATAAGTAACTGTTGTAAGTTCAGTGAGATATGAAACATCTTTTCTTATGAATATTCTGAACGTATCTTTTCCTTCAACGATGCTATTAAAATGAATCCAATTAAAAAAATATATATATTTCAGAATTCACTCTTGTTCCATCTTCCAATCCCCTTCTATTAAACCAAAACATTTAACATAAGGATGAAAAACACCAGCACATCTCGCTAATACCCCGGCGAGATAGGCCGTTAGCTCGCGCTCCGGCAATACTACCGGCAGCAGTACTATACGTCGACTGCGCCACGGCGTATAAACGTGTTTGCGCTCGGCTAGCGGAAGCATTCCACCGCGCGCGCTATGGTATTCCACTGTTGGCTCAATGGGAAGTGGAGTACACGTCTTAGCCCCTCTCTCTGTCTCTCTGTGCGCGCACGCAGAGATAGAGGGAGAGGGAGAGAGGAATAATTGTCTTGCAATAACCGTCATGAAGATGAGAGATTGCTACGGGAAAGTATACAGTGTGCGCGAGGGAGAGAGAGACGATAAGCTGGTGGATTCCGAATCAAGGGGGATGCGGTGCGGTGTATACCGAGATTGCGCGTAGAGGTTGTTGATTTTAATTGCGTGATGGAATTGTTTTATGGTGATTAATTCGTGCTTGAGGGTTGGTAGGATTGCGGGAATTTTCGGGCTAAAAATGGTAATGATAATGTGTTAGACTTTTTGCCTTATTTAGGGTTGAAGTAAAAGGCTTTTTGATTTTCTTGCTAATTTTATGTCGTAAATTAGAAGAAATTAGTGACCAAGAAATCTTTTTAGAATAAGTAAAGATAGTATAAATGTATTTAAAAGAACGTCTTTAAACAAGTGTACAAGTTTTTTATATTTTTCTCTATAACACAATCATTTTCAATTAGAGCTAAATTAGAGCTAAAAATAATACTTGAACCATAAAAACGCGAAGCACGAGATTTTTCTTCTCTATTAAAGCCTCGAAGGACCGCTGACACCGGCGTAGTGCACAAAATAAATCCCTTCGGCTCAACCGCCTTACCACCGTCCGCAGCCTCTGGCTGACCCCCCGATAAAAGACAGCAGCGCCGATGACCTTATAAAAATATATTTCACCCGGCCGCGATTGAAATACCAGTCTCTCTCCCTCCACCTTGCAAAACAAAGAAAAAAAAGAGAGAGGAGAGAATCACCGATAAAACCAGCCTCCGGCGGCGGTAGAACGTCGGCGAGGAACGTAAAAAGGAGCCTGGACCATAACCCTCGCCGACCAGAGAGAGAGAGAGAAAGAGGGTTAACCGAACGGTCAATACGCGCGGCACGTGCAACGCGCGCGACGATTGCCTCTTTTTTCTCTCTCCCCTTTCAAGATAAACGTCGCGGGCCGCCGGCGTATATAGGCCGCGAGTGGATCAGTATACGGCAGCGTATCAGAACTTTCGCAATATTCCGCGGGCGAGTGAACGCGCACGTCTCTTGACCGAGCGATAAAAGTTGCTCGAATTTATTGCGAGAGCGAGCGATGGGCCGAGTTTCAGAGGAGGTATGAATGTGGAAGTTGAGGCGGATTAAATTTAAGCGGCCGACGTCGCGAGAGAGCGGCGATGGAAGTGTATCGTATTGCGGTGTTGGGGGCAGGATGGAGGGTAACTAAATTTGAGGGGGTTCCGAGTTGTTTCTTTTTTTATGGGGGTGGAGTACGTTTTAGGGAGTGGGTGATGTGGTGCTGTGGGTGATTGATTCGATGGGTCGTTTAATAAGATGATAGTGTTTTATTAATAAGTTAATAGTGAAGTAGCTGACTAAGTTGACCATTAAAAAATAAGTTTTTGTAGTTGACATATTTTACAGGAAACTCAACCAATAAGCAAGTAAAATGTCGCTTATTGATCTGAGTAACAAAAGTCAACGTTAATTTTTATCAATAATCTCTATTGACGAACGACTTTGCTCTTGAGGTATTATTAAAATGCAGAAACTCGTTTTAAATCCCGTAATCCATTAGAAATAAAACGTACAAATATTCTGCACACAATAATTTTGTTCTCCGTCAAAGCCTACAATCAACTATATCACCCGATCGATTATTTCCCCCACCTTTTTTCGGAACCAAAACAGTTCATTATACCGAATGATAGAAGCCGGGCTCGTGCATTTTTCCAGTCTTTGAAACAACGTTCAAGTTTGCGGAGGTGCGCGCGAGCGAGGTTAGCTCGGAAAAAAACGATTGCACACGTGACACGCGAGCGCGTCGGCTTCTTTTTTTCAATGGATACAATGGTCCCTTTCTCTCTCGTCTATTTTTCACTCTCCTCTATTCTCGCTCTTTATCTCATCCCCCGCTCTTTCTCTCGTTCGCGTTTTTTTTCCGCGGACCGATCGAGCGCGAGTATACGCGTGTGGCGTATGTTTTTCCGACAGACTCTCGACTCCGCGCGTCAAATAATTGCGTGCGGCTTCTTGATATACGGTTTTAACGGCGATCGATGTAACAAATGTAACGTTACTGTAATAATGCGTAATCGAGAGGCGCGTGCGATTGACTGGTAATTAATTTTTGTTAATGTTTAATAAATCAGTAGCGCCATTGTTTATGAATTTCTACGACCGACGCAGGCGAGAGCGCGCATTAATTGGCAATCAGCGAAATTAATGTACTTATTCACGTGCGGCCAGGATTACGAGGCTGCCGGTCGGAAAAAAACTTTCATTGGTGTACGTGTACAATTGTAGGAAATGAAAAATTCCGGGTGACCGATATATACATACTGTGTAAATAAACTGATGGTAGAGTGTTGCTTAAATTTAATATTCAAATAAAACAAAATAGTACGTTGCGAGTTTCAGTATTACTTATTTAAGCTAAAGTCTGTTTCTAGCTTTGTAACATTGAATATTTGATTCTCAATAGTCCACAAATTTGACGTTTTGTAAACAAATAATATTGCTCAAAAATCAATCACCAGTTATATTATCTTAATAAAATTCAATAAATATTCACTGATTAAATCTTACAATTACATATGCAAACCCAATTAACTATTCATTTCGAATGAAGAAGGCCTTATAAATTCGACCTCAATCTAGTTTAGTTAACGTAATATTTTGAGCTATTAATACTCGAAATAATTCGCGTTCTCACGTCCCCCAGAAAAACGATTAAACTGATAAAAGTCACGGCGGCCACTTTTCAAATCAAACCTTCCCACCCAAAGAAACCCCTCGTTTCTCGAAAATTGCGACAATTCCGGGAGCGTCTCTCACAAAGACGAATTCTCGTCTCGCCAGCGAAAAGTCCCTATAGCCTCGTTCCTGCAGGATGAGACTCGCTCACGAATTCACCGTCGAATTTCTTTCCGGCCTGATGGAAAGCCGTAAAACCCCGTTCCCACCCAGCAGGCCACAAATAATAATATCCTCTCCGCCACCTCCCTCCTCTTTTCGTCTTGATGAAGCGTCAGGATAATCATATTCGATTAGAATCGTCCTTTGTGTCTGCGCCCTGGAGGGGGGGGGGGGGAGAGAGGGGGGGGGAGAGAGAGAGAGAGAGAGAGAGAGAGAGAGAGAGAGAGAGAGAGAGAGATAGGAGAGCCGTTAATTGAAGGCGTCTATGACCTCTAATTAGCTCCCTTTCTTCCTCCCGCGTCTTCGCCGCCCCAGCCGCGGCCGGGTTATGATTGCAGGGGAACCGACGCCGCTTTTAATCTAGTGCGTACGTGTGGAGAGGAGAGGAGGAACGTCGTGATGAGCGGTTTTACGGTGGATTCGTGCACCGTCAGAGAGACAGAGAGATTCGCAGTGGTAGCGGTGGATGATGAAGGAACGAGGATTTCGGTGGTGAGGATTGTGATCTCGCTGGATTTCCGGTGGAATTGCAGTCGATCGATTTCGTTGATAGAGGAATAAGAATTTTCAAGTCTTGTGTGTAAAATGATATTATCGATACGGTTTTATAAGGGTAGACATTTTTTTTTACATTTTAAATGGTTTAATAGTTTTTACGTTTCAAAACTGTTGACTCAGTTTTTATACTTATTTGATATAAGAAAAGTTTACATAAGTTTTAAGAAGGAGACAAAATTATTTAAACGCATGGGATTTTTCGAAATATAGCACAGCTGACCCGAATGCCACTCAATGAAATGCGTTATTAATGTTGAATAGGGACAAGCCCGGAAAACTTTTCTGCGTACGTGCCACTTGATCTTTTTCGACTTGAAGTTTTATTGGTTTATTTCGAGAGCGGCATATGGCTCGAGAAGTTACAAGAGTTTTGAAACTTTGTGTATCTGCGTAAAATTGAGAGGGCAAAACATTATTGCCATAAGTTAACTAGTCCCTAGACATGTCGTATAATAAAAACGATAGTTTACCAGTTTTCAAAAAAATTAGAACTCATTTAAGAACTATCATTAAGTTCTGCTAAACGGATATAATATATTAAAATGAAAACTAAGCTTTAAAACATACGCTAAATCGAAAGGAAACCATACAATTTCGAATCCCAAAACCCGAACGCTGCACTCCAGCATTCAATTACAAAAACACATTTATTTGCATCCCGCCGACTTAATTGGAGAACTCGCGCGCACTCGAGCTCTCCCCGAGCGCGATCATCATCACCGCCGCCGCTTCTGTTTCAGCTCGACAATCCCCATTCAGCACTCAATATATATACATATACACACTGGCGCGATTTCGCGCTCCATTTCAGCCGGCGCGAGCTTTCATGCCTCTCTTGAAAAATCGCAGGCACGACAAACTAGGCTGGCTGACTTCGTCAGACGCTCCGTTGACTCCGACTACTGCGGTAAGAAAATCGCGATGGTGATGGGGATTTGTGCGAATGGGGAATTACAGAGGGGTTATATTCCATAGGACATTGGTTGATATTGGAATGCAATTAATAAAGAACTTTGGCGAATTAATTTACCTTTTCGTATTATCAAGGGCAAATACATTCTGTTTGAGATTCGCGTGTCTCTTTGCTAAACAAATTACTTTCTGAATACACTTTTTTTCTCGTCGTAACGAAACTCCCGTCAAACTGGCCACGTGACTTCCAAGAAGCGCTGCTGGCTATGGCTACTTTGTAAATTAAAAAGCCCCGGTGTGTCTTGGGACCCGATAAAAGAGATGGAAAAAAACCCACACACCAGCGGCCGCCGTCCATTTGATCTGCTCGCGCCTAATTAGTCTCTGCGTTCGATCGAACTCTCCCCTCTCGTGGCAGTCACTTAACCAACGTCGAGATACCCTTTGATTCCTCCTTCCTCTCCTTTTTCTGTTTGTGTATGCAGCGCGTGCGCGTGTTTTTGCCGCTGCGCGTATTTGATTCAAAAGAATGGCGCGCGACTGATGCGACCGGGGGAGAAGATCAAAAGCTAATTCATTTTGCTTGCGCTCAGATCCGTTTGTGGAGAGGGCGATATTGCGCACATTGGAATTATATTTGTGAAGGGCGGATGAAGAGAGAGGTTTAAATAATTAAGTATTTGGTTGGCTGCTTTTATGTTTGAGTTTGATAACTTGGTTAGGTTCGCGAGAATCAGCGTTGAAAAGTGTTTGGGGAAGAAGTTAATTTCTTCCCATTTAAATCTCCCGCGATAGCGCGCAAACTGACTATACCTCTTGCGCCGCCGCAGAGCGGCATCACTGCACAGTGTCACTGCGCATACGTCGGCGCG
>JAPYZO010002863.1:0-20693 GCA_030522905.1 Torymus flavipes | reverse complement strand
TATCTCTCTCTCACACACACCCACACATACACAGAGCCCCGAGGAGAAAATATAACGTGTTTGTATAATGCTGTTTCGGTATAAAGAGATAACGAACGGAGTTGTGTACGCGCGTCGCCATCCCTGTGTTGTGTTCTATACGAAAAGATTGTAGAAATCGTTGTATATGGTTTAGCGGGAAACAACGCGTAAACGGTAAGGGGAAAGAAAATAAAAATCGGGATAACCGCCGCGTATAGTTTTTAGTGCGACACCTCGCGCGCGTAGCCAATTCTCATTTCGAGACACGTACACACAGAAAAAAAAAGTATCAGAAAACTTCTAGGCTTACAAGAAAACTTGAATTTCACAGCGAAAACGAGGTAAAAAAAAAGATGAGGGTGGCGGTGAAAAAAAAAACATGAAATTACGACCAAAAGATTTATCGGCGCGATCAAACGCATTGGGGGGGGTAAAAAATCGTCTCACAATATATATATAGCTATGTATAATGTCGGGCTTTCGAACGACGACAGAAAACAAAAGACTCTTGTAGGTAATTTAAAGTATAATTATTATATTGTACACTTAAAGAAAAAAAAAATAGTCGCGTTTAAGCCGACCGCACGTGTGAGCGCGCGCGCGCGCAAGAGAGAGAGAGAGAGAGAGAGAGAGGGAGAGTGTAAATGTTGTTCGACGACAAAGACGACGACGCGAAAAACAAAGTATAAGTAAAAGATATAATAGTCGCCGTTTGTTTTTTCTCACTCGAGTACAGCAGAAGCGTATATATTCGTTCATTTTGTTATTCCCTCGAGATGAGAAACTCGTCGAGCAATTTTTTCGCTGCAAACGATATAATATAAATGTGTATACGTGTGCAACGGACTTCATTTACGGATTCCCTCGTTTCGTTTTCGGTAATAAAAGCAGGTGACAGATTGTTGTTGGTTTGTAGTACGGGGGGACAAAACGTGGCCAAACGATTGTGGTGAGAGGCAAAGACGACGACGATGACGACGAAATGATGATGATAATAATATCGAATATATCGGGGATTTAAGGGAAAAATATAAAGACGAAGGAGAGTTGAGAGGGACTTTGGGGAGAGAGAGAGAGAGCGCGGAAAAAACTAATAATAATAAATAAATCGCATTAAATACCCAAACTCGCCAATTCGTCAAAACGATCATTTATATAGATCTTCATTACTCGTAATCTAATAAATAAATAAAAAAAAAACGAAACGACGCGTAAAATCATATATACATATAATTATTATACGTTATGAGAACGCGAAAGAGAAAATTTAAGTGTATAAATGAAGTATAAAACAAAAAATGGTGAAGAATAAATATGTCGAAAAATCCCACACGTAAATGAAGAATGTACGATACAATGCAATTATAAAGATTTTTCTACTTATCTATACATATTGCGCATTAAAAGGAAAAAAAATAATAATACAATAACACGAATTACATGATACACGCATGAGAACATTTGAATATATAAATATAAATATAAATACGCGCCGCTCGATTTTCCTCGGCTCGACGGTCCCTCTGTAAACAATAGAAAAATTATTATCGGGAGAAGAACGAAAAGATGCGAATAAGTATAAGGCGGGCCCGCACTGTCAATCGAGGCGAGGAAAAATTCGGCCGCCGTTATCCCCTCCATTGATACATTATATTATATTCATTAACGGCATGTGGAGAAAGAATTATGTACACGTCGCCCCCCACAACACATTGTACACACATTAACACACGCGAGAAGTACATTACATTATTAATTGCATTATACATATTGTAATCGACTTTATTCAGTGGTTTGCGCGCGTCTAGGCGGAGAATGTGAGTGCGAGAGAGAGCGTGTGTATAAATGCGTACCATTCAAGGGAAAAAAAATTTACATCTATACACGATAATTCAAGTGAAAACAAAAAATAATAATACTAATAATAAATAAAGAATAAAGAAACTTTAACAGAATGAGATAAATAACCCCGTCGATAATAAAAATGGAGAAAAAAAATATGAAGTATAATTAAAATTAATTAATTATATCGAATGAAAAAAAAGTATATATATAAATATATTCCACTACGTCACTAGACCTCTTGGGCCGGCGGAAACACGGCGGCGGCTCTACTAGAGTTTCATACTTTTGCAAATAATAATCGAACTCGTCGACACTTCGATATAACCTCTAAACTTAATTATAATCCGAATGATGATGATGATGATGATGATGATGATGAGAGTATGAAGACACGGTCGAGTGCGAGCTGCGTGTGTATATGTCCGAGAGGAGAGAGATAAATAAAAAAAATATAAAATATAGTGAGAATATAAAAGAGGATGCGAGAGAGGGAGAAAGTTTAGATGAGAGAGGAACAAAAAACCCAGTCTTTAAGTAGCTTGTGTGCAATGTTCAAACAAAAAAAAAACAATGAGACGAGGCGTGGAAATGTACCTAGATAGATAGTCTTGTTAAACCTTTTTCGCTTATATCGTTTATTAAATACAATACTTGAAAAAAAAAAATATCAACCATGCTTTCAGTTCATTTATTTCTTACGACTTTCCTCAACTTTCTTTTCTTTTTTAGCCCTTATACATACATTATTGACGACGATTTCGTTGCAGTGACTATATATACACATGCGATAAGAAGTGAATAAAATTCTCACCTTTAATTTTTGTTTACATTTTATTATTATACATTAATTATATACCGGACGAAAAAACAAATATAAGAACTGGCGACCGGGCGGTAAAGAGCAAAAAAGGTTCCACAGGGCGACTACGACACACACTGTAATTGTGCAACACAACGAAACGGTTATGGAATCTCTTCGAGACAATGACTAAACAAAAAAAAGAAAAATAACGATACCCGCAAACATATACACAGAGCCACATGGGACTTCGGTGCGAGTGAATCTTAACTTATGTGAGAGAGAGAGAGAGAGAGAGAGAGAGAGAAAGATATTTAAGCGTATATACAAAGAATCTAACAAAAAAAAATGACTGAGGATCCAGCTATATATATAAATACTTCAGCGATTCACGACTCATTGTTATAAAAAAAGAACCTTATACATAATTATAAATAAATATATTATATAAATATACATAAAGAAAAGAGTATAAATGTGAGAGACAAAAGATATATATGCGAGTATACTATATTATCAGCCGTTGAAAGCTTTAACTTTGGATATCTCGGGTGAAATTTAACTAACGCGCGTAGGGGAGTATATTATCGTGTACATGATGACGAAAGTTTTTGAGCGGTATATATGAGTATATATGAGAAAAATAATAAATAAAAACATTGAGAGGCTCGGGCGCAAGCTGCTCGGAAAGCTCGGGCTGCCATTAACGCATGTCATCGACATTATAATCCATCACACGAACACACTCGACACACTCTTCTTTCTCACTCGATTATAAATAAAATATACGCATACGAATAAAGGAGGGAGAGAGAGAGAGGGATCTCGACGTTCATCGGCAAGAAATGAGTTTAGAGTTTATCGAAACGATGACCCGGGTGTCTTCTATCGTGCTTTATAATTCTTCTCTATCTCTCTTTTGGACGAATCGAAGTACATACATGGGATACGTACCTATAAATATTATATATATATAATAATTCACAAATCCGTTTCCGGGCAGTCTACCGTCTGGCCTCGCATCACTGTGTAAACTTATTGTATATTACTTGCTGTGTGTATATAAAAAGAAAATTACCGTGTAAGATTACGTTTTCATTCCCGTGTCTTTGGTTCCTTCGTCTCGAGACAGCAACAAAAAAAAAAGAAAACGCGAGCGAAAGAAAGATTGTACCTTTATATATATACATACTTATAAATACACGTAAACAATTATAAATATGAATACGGTGGAGAGTGAGGCGAAGAGAGATATTTTATTCGTTCCTTTGACGGTATATAGGAGGAAAAGAAAACGAAAACGCGAGGAAATTTCAATCGACGATGCAATCGGACGACGATTATATATGATATAATAAGGAGAAAAAATAAATAAACGAGGTGCAACGTCGCTGACGTTTCGTTGTAGATGAAAAATACCGTACGACGATGAATGAACGAATTATCATAACCGACATTTTTTTCACGAGAATCGGATTGTCGCGCGCGCGTGCGTGTGGAAATTTTCGCGAGAGAAGGACGACGGGAACGCATCCACGTATAATATAATATATGATGTATGTTATGTAACGAAACGCAGCGACGTCGCGCTGGTTTCGAGCTTTTTCCGCCTCTTCATTATACGTTCGTAAGGAAAAAAAGACAACTCTCTCGCTCACGCATACACGTGAAACCGAAAAAATTATTCATGTACGACTGCGAGACTCTAACGCGCATTTATTATTATACGAAAATAAAGAGAAAGAAAATCACATCTATATGACACGCGTATACCCGCGCGAAAGTGAGAAGAAGAATGTACGTGCGTGCGTGATCTGTTGTATACTTTTAGTCCGAGTAGTCGTCGTTTTTTCTTTTTTTTTTCGTCGATAATGATGATGATGAAGCGCACGCGCGAGAGAGAAACAGGGAGAGAGAGAGAGAGAGAGCTGTGCAGCAGAGTAAGTACAGAGTACTCACATTACGTTGTGCGTAAAGTCGCGATTTCTTCGAGGGGTACTAATCGCGCTTTACACCAGTCGAAATAAATATATAGCTGCTGTTGTTCGCAGTCTTTCTCTCTCTCCGCATCAGCTGTACGTGTGTAGCGACGCTATATAAGGGGTGGCTGAAAGTGTGAAAAAGAGTGAGCGCGTACTTAAGCGAGAGAAAGCGAGATGCTGATCATTACTACTTATGTATTAACGCAGTAATGGGACAGGATACACCTATCTTATACATATATAAATATATATAAATATACATAAAGAATATTATAAATACAAAACAAACAAAAAAAACCTAGTTAGTTCAATTTGCAAACCTAGTATGTATATCGTCGCTTTCAAACAAACAAATGCCCAATCATTACTCGCAAAGAATTCAAACCAAACAACCGATTTCAAGTTCATTCTTTTTTTAAGAAGAAAAATAAATAATGTATTAAAAAAACATACAATATGCGTTCAGGACTTTTTTATTGTTTTATAACCATCACTTTGATCTGATCCTTTGAAGATGGATTGGGATACGGGGGTAAACGTACGGTAGTACTAGAATCTAGTAATATAGTCTAGCAATGCATGCAAATTATTTTTTGGGATTAGTTTAAATTTTCCAGCGAGCATAAAAAGATAAGTTAATTTATATCAATTGTCGGTACCAAAATAATCGAAAAGTATTATAGTTATTTAAAATGAAAAGTTCTTAGATATGTTGCTTCTGGTTGTATTTATTACTTTATTTTATTTTCATTTCTTTTTATCTACGGGCAGTAACTTGTTATGAAAGTATAAAGGGAAATTAATGATAGCACTCGCGCGAAAAGATAGCACAAAAATATAATAATTCTTCAAGATTTTTTGCAATTTAAACGTAAAACTGTGGAACGTTAAGTAATTTTTTAATTTATTTAAACTAACTTTATAACAATATATTCTACTTACCTTTTATTATAATGAGAACGTACAAACTGCAAATGGTAGATCATCACAATCTATTTGATATTGGTAAATTAAATTTTGTAACTTCATGAAATTAAAATTACATTTTTTAAGTTTTAAGTTTGTTATAAGATAAAATCAAAGATCAAAAGAAAAGTATTAAAATTATAAAATGGCATTGTTTTCAAGTACTTCGATAAATCTTATTTTTTATTTAACTTTAAGTCATAAGAAGATGCTGTAAAATGTCAAATTCTGCCAAAAACTTAGATCAACAATTTCAAGAAAATAAAGAATTTTACAAGAAGATGGGGATTGAGGATACTGATGAAGGTACGTATTGAAATAACAGATGACAAGAATTTTTAAGAATTTTATTTAGTTATAATAATGATTTCATCCGATACAATGATTCATTGTGGTATACCTTCGTATCACGAAACACCGCTTCAACTTTCACCGACTCCGACGACGCTTTGCCCGCATCCACGTATACGAATTTCAGCATCGTTATACATCTCACTGTATACGATATAATACAAAAAGATATAAGATCACGAAGAATCAACAAATCGATCGTTGGGTTATGATACTAGGAAAGACAGAGAAGGATTGACATCTGGTGCGTGCGTCGTCGGTGCTCGGTTCGAGTTCTCTTTGTGCGGCGTCTCCTCAATTGAGTTTTTCTCTTATACAATTTCAAGAAAGTGTATCTGTGTATGGCTGTGTGTGCTTGCGTGTGTGAAGAGAGTGTACATGTTTATGTCTGAAAACGTAAATGCAAAAAAGTCATTCGGCAGAGAAATATAGTTCAAGTTTTTATTTATTTCATCGTTCGTTTGCACAAAGAGCGGCGACACTTGTTTTTTTTTTATTATTATTTTATTTTTCATCCCCCCTAAAGTTGTCGGGAGGACGAGAAGATCTTATAAGGGAATAGAGGCAATGCTTTCAAAAATCGCAGGGTATATGAATATAGTTAAATTTTATACCGCGTATCCACGAATATTAAATGTCTTGATCTTTATTCCACCTTAGCTTTTTTTTTACTTCATTTATTATTTTTATTTTTTTTTCAGTTTCGTAGGTTTTTTTCTTCATCTTTTAATTATTATTATTTTGTTTATTTCAATAAAGGTTTAGAGTTGCCTAAGGGACGACCGAGGATGCGCTTTCAGCGACCTTCAGGCGATCATTTTTTTTTTTCTCGTATACTAGCTGTGCCACAATGCACTTGTACTTGTCGCTACGGAGATCGACGTTCGGGCCAAAAATTGATTTTCGACCCTCCGCGAAAAGTTGATCATACTTTCCCTAAAAAGTATACATATACATTATGCGTACGTATCAAAAATTAAAAATCATAAGGCCGTAGCGCGCCGGCGTGTATAAAAAACGAATTTCCCGTGGTATACCTCTTCGTATCGCTATAATTTATTATAGTTCAACAGACAAAAAGAGCTCTGTTGGCAAATATATCGTTAATTACAAAATACTTAAAATTTTTTTCACATCACACGACATGTTTTTCCTCGGGATAAAACGAATACTATGTATCAAGTGGGCGTAAAAATCAATCGTTGGCCTTACTATACAATCCACTCGCGACATTTATTTATTAACAATAGAGTTAACCACCTAATCGCACCTTTGCTTCATTTTTCATTTTTTTTTTCGTCATTTTTTTATACAATAAAAGGGATATCATCCTTCTACGCGCTACTTAATAATCGTATTAATGATTCAGGATAATAATAGCAATAATAATAAATGACAATAATAATAATAATTAATATTGCGCCGTTTTTTTTCCTCGTCGAATGTTCATCTAAATAGCACGACTGCAATGTTTTTTTTCCTTATTTTCGCGTCATATATAAAAATTAATTTCTCGCTTTAGCGTGGAACGGATTCGAGTGTATGTATTTTCTCATCAATATTTGTCTCGGTATAAAATAGTTTTGACTTACCGCGAAATTAGCTCGTTGCGCATTCGTAATGTGTCACCAATGACGACAAAATTATAATAGCAATAATAAAAGATCAATAATAATGTTAATAATCACAATAGAGTGGTAAATATATAATAATGGCAATTATAACTGAATTAATAACCGTGATGATATAAGTAATATATTTATCATCGTTATAATGATGTTTCTTAAACGATTTACGCATTTTTTTTGTTTCCTAGAGACTATCCTCTTCATTATATTTTTTTCCATATGTATAGCTATAATATATAATATTTTCATGTTGAAAAATCGTATACATCAGTTGTGTCTTGTCGCAGGACCATTGCTTCGCTAAACTCCGCTCTCAATATCCTTCTTCCTCTTTCTCTCTCCTTCTTAAGCTTTTTTAGTCAAACAATACCTTGCTCCTTACACATCGTTTTTTTTTATATTAATAGTTACTCGACCATTATTCCATTTCTTTTATACGAAAAAAGTCTCTACCGCGCGGATGCACCGAAACCAGGAGTATCTATAAACCTCTTGCGTACGTTCGTTTATTATTTTACTTTTTTTTTTATTATCGAGCCATGAAAAACCTTATAAAAAGATTTAAAAAACAATTTGCTTTTTTGTGTATATATTTCCCCTTTTCGCGTGTTGCTTCAATCTCTCGGAAAGTCGATTTTAAATATGAATTCGCTCCATATGTACACACACACGCGCGCACGCCTTTTTTTTAAATATTTGATTCGTCAAGGTGTTTCCCTTTGAAAAGTTGGATCTTGAATTTTTCTCATCCTTTCGCGACCAAGTATTTTACTCTATTATCTTTTTTTTACTTCGTGAGACTCTAGGTAACTTACTAATACGGTACCTAGAACACCTGCCTGTGTGGAAGCATATATGCGAGTCATTTTGATAAAGTTCCGCGTCCTTCTTTCCTTCTCTCTTTAATTTCCTATAAGAAAATGTGCACAGAGGGGGGTTATACAGGTTCATTATTAGCGAGTAGTGCTCTCTATGGTTTCGGGGCCGTCCGTCGTATATCTTAAGTGAGCTTATTTAATATATCGAGTTTAGTTCGTATTACTCGTCGCTCGTGGTGCGTCGCGACGAGCTTGGGATCACAGATAGTCGGGTGATCAGATTGCGCGAGCGTATTTTATTTCTTCTTTTTTTTATTGTTATTTTTTCTTTTTTTGTTTAGTGTTGTGTGTATATTTTTTTTTGTTCTTTTTTTCTCTTTCCTTTCCCTCAACTTTTTCTCGTTCTTGTTCATTCCATTTTTTAGCGGTATGTCGTCGCTTTTCCTACGTCATTTCGCTCTGCGTGCGCGTCTCGGCTCTCCCATCATGCCTTAAGGATTTCAAGGCGACAGCTCCTGAAAAACAAAAGTCAAGTTCCAGCGTGAGGTACGGCAGGCGTCGATTTAACCAATTGACCGATGGTATAGATGCATGTATATAGGCCCAGTATACAATACGCACGAAGTCAGGTCGTAAACAGACGGTTGAAAATTATATATGATGTAGATCCAATATCACAGAATGTTCAAATGTTAAATGATGTGAGATTGCTTACAATTCCGCGACTTGGTATTGTATAAAGGATTAGCAGCAACAGTAATTGCATTTACAAGAATGTAAAGTGTAACGAATGTGTAATTTACGTTTATAAAATTCTTAAATCCACGTATACACATAATATAAGTAATATTTCATATTCTTTGAACAAAAGTAAATTCCCCCAACATCTTTTCAAATTCTTTTCCAAAAGAAAGTCTAAATACAGTATGTCCCTCGTATTTTTCTCTTATAAATTTTACAAAAGCGCGGATTCGAGCCAGCCACATCGTGCACGAACTTTTCCGCAAGTTCATCGATTTTACGCTACACGCGCCTTCGTTTGTGCTACAGTACTGTAGTTCCCCACCCTTCGAGCAACTCACATACAAAAGCATCCGGAGAAAAACTGCTGCGTATCCCTCCCTCTTCAAACGGAAAAAAGAGATATCTAAGCTATGTAATTGGACAGCTCGAATTTCGCCATTGAGACTCCGGTCAAATCTGTCCAATTATATTTACAGCAGGTCGTTCTCTTCCCTCTATCGTATATATGTATATACGCGTATATATATGTATTATGTACATGAACCACGTGAATTACATAGTAGACATTTACACACGTACACCTACATAGTTGTGCACGTTGAGTCTATAAATATTGATCAAATCATAATGGCAAGCGCATAATCAAGGGATAAGTAAGAGTGAAAAGGTATGAAACAAAAAAAAAACATAAATGAACATTTGTAAGAAAGCAAACTTTAATATAGTTAAATTCCGTGCTTATCGCTCGGTCATAACGCATAGGCATATATTTTGATTCGTATATATTTACAATCTGTAATTTGTCCAGAGCGATTCTCATTAATTAGTTCTTCTCTTTTATCTTTTTTTTTCAAACGCGCAGCTTATAAATACAATTTTTTCACTATATCGCAATTCAATAAAATTTCATATAAAAATCGCCAACACGATAAAACATTTGGAAAGCACAATAAAAACGCGTTTACTCGTAATATATGTGTTTGCTATATATAATATAAACGTCCTGAAAGGCTCTGAAAACTCGGGAGAACATATAATTCGCGAATGGCATTTTCGATATAAAGTGTTTCCACGCGTCGTGTACACACGTTATGTCCGCGCAGCGAGGAAGGAAAAATGAAACGCGCCGACGACGTATCGAAATAATCAAACTTCGATTTCCTTTAGCGTTCGCGCGCGCCTGTACTCGCCGAGAGAAAAAGGTAAATGTTTCATATAACGCGCTCGATATTGCATCGGTTCGCTATACATGCACAAAGGAAAAAAATATATATATGTATAAGTATGTATAATAATAATAATAAAAATAAATGTCAAACGTACAATCAAGCGATGTGCAAAATAAAATGAACATTATACTACGCCTAGATATACAGTTATACATAATTCAAAATAAAAATTTATAGTGATATAATATAGTAATAATAATAATATTGATGATAATGGTGTAGCAATGAAAGGCACGAAGCGATAGTTGTACACAAGAACCTATTAGAAACGTATAGTGGGTGTGTTTGAAGCATGCTTTATATGCGATAGTAACTAATCCGTACGAGAAAGTCACCGTTTGACAATCGTCACCTCTATTATACGAATTGTTAATTCTGTATGATGTACAGTTATACTCCGATTCGATTTCTATGAAAGCAGAATCTTACTTTTCGAATACAGAATAACTATGTTATTTTTTTCGTTCCTTGCGTTAAATTCTTTTGCTTAGCAACGTATTGCTGTACAGTAATTCATTAGTAAAGTACATCGCAATCGGGGCTTCCGAAGCGATTCAGCAAATAATAAATAATAAATTCTCTAAAAATTCATTCGAACATAACCATACAACAATTTCTTTAAAAATTCGTTAAATTATTAAAAAAATTTTTTAAAAATCAACATTTAATATATTCAATGAAATATCAAAACTCATTTCCATAACGCAAGACCGAACTTTCGGTAGCCCCGACACAACACCTCGAAAAAAAAAAAAATTAACCACGCATCAATAGCTTCCAATCAGGATGCAAACTAAACTCTTCCTTTTTCTCTCTCTCCCTTTCATTATAAAACATGAGCCGGCGATTATGCATACGCTTACACTACCCTCCATTAACGCACTAGTAAACGCGCCCTCTCGCTCGCTCACTCGCTCGCGCATCGTTACACATGAAAATTAAATTTGCGCAATATCCGCAATGTTTTGCATTATACATACGTAAAACATAATTCCACAAACAAACAAAAAATAAAGAAGTAAGGGCGTAAACAGCCTGCTGCGCGCGCGATGTTTTTTCTCTTGCTCGTGGTCCGCGTTGCCGAATTTACAATCACTGGATTTCGGAATTAATACTTGAATTTCTAGACTAATATTTTGTTGACTATTGCATGGAATTTTCACCACCTGCTTCGTTATTGGCATCCAACCGGTTTCCATTGCCTTGCTCTGTGTGTCAAATTCGTTTCGTACTATAATTTTTTCTCGCGTTTGGTTGTCATTGTTTTGTTTAACTACAGGCTTATAGTTACTGGATTTCAGCATTTTCCCTAGAATTTCTAGACTATTCATTTCTTGTCTAAATGATAGAATTTTCGGCATCTCCTTCGTTTTTTGCATCCAACTGGCAGTCATTGCCTTGCCCTGCGTGTCAAATTCATCATTTATTCTCGCGCTTGGTTGTCATTGTTTTGTGTAACTACTCGTTAGACTGATTTGGCGAACAGTATATGTGCGAATATCGATGCCTTTTCAATGATTTTTTTATGGTGCGTGGATGTTAATAACCCTTGTCAATTAAATTTAGAGCTCTCTACTAACTCATCCTATCTTCTGTCTCTTATGGTTTCGATTCTCCTGCAAAGTTAACGAGTGTTATATTACAGTTACAGTCTTTATTATAAATTCTTATGCTTATTGGCATTTTGTTGAGCAACCCAAAAGTCATCGATATTCGTCAATATTTGCCAAAAGACATTTCTCTAGACAAATCCAATAAATTTCAAACGAACAGTCCTATATTCATTTATACTTTCGTATAATCCCGGCCATCCAAACAATGCATTTCTGCGCTCTAATCAAACAAGAAGGTACCGCAGGCGAGAAAGACGAGTCTCTCGTCGAGATTAATTCCCCCGCATTCCTGTTCAAAAACAGACAACCAGAGGAATCTCGTCCACTTAGCTTCAAATTAAACTCCCTTCGAGACGAAAACTTTTCTTTCTTCGGTCCTCAAAACCATTCCAGGGACGACATTCCTCCGTGTATAAAACACTAATCGAATCAGCTTTGTATGCTGTCGCTAAGTGTACAAGCCCAGCCAGTCGTTTCCGAATGAACTAATAAACACATATTCTCTCATTCCGCGTATTAAACCACCGTCACGATACACAAGACAATAGAAAGAGAGAGAACGAGGGAGAGGAGCCATTAACAACATGCGGACAGCCGCGTACGTGTACATTATACATGCTTACACACAACATACCGCCAAAACTTGACGCGCTCGCTGTTTTTTTTTCTCGCGTAATTTTGTATACGTACCGGCGCAGTGCGTCGATAAATCGATACAAGTAACTTAATCAACGCGGAGCGCGCGCGCGGCTAGGTGATCAATTGCGTCGTTGTACCAACTACTGCCTGCCCTACGCTTTTTTTGTTTCTTTATTGTTAAGACTACGCTTATGATATACCTATAGAGAAGAAAAACGTTTCCGTCATCAAATTTTCTTATTGCACACTTATGTAAGACACCTACGAAACTATGATAGCAGAATATCCTGAATAACGCTCGCAAACGTATATAAAAGAGAATGAGCGCGCGTGATAACGAATTTTGATTCTACACAAGTAACTGGAGGGACGTGAAAGCGACACAAAATATTCATCATCTTTTATACTTATTCAAGTAATTACATACTACATACTTTATTATATAAAATAGTTTGCGAATTTAAAAACAACCAACTTCCACGTCCCCGTAAACATATAACAAACCACCACATATTTTGATTATACGACATGCTTCTTCCTAGCCTATTGCACTTCATAATAGTCCATCGTCAGTCTCGTACAGCGGCGGAAACGTACGAACGGCGGCGAAAGATTCAAGAAATTAACTCAAGAAGCGACGAACATCCTCCTTCGCAGATTGAGACATTTTATTTCAACGCTCTTTTCTTTCGTATATATTTTCTTTTGTTTGCAGTCTAGTAATATATAACTTGTGCTTGTTGCAACGGACGCAATAGTGTGTGTTCCGTGTGTGGCTCGCAGAGCTGTGTGAACTCATTGTCTCATAGGGCCCGGGCGATGCTTACCCACAGCGACCCGCGAGAGTCGCCTCACTGGAAAAACATAAGAGATTTTGTGCTTTTGATTTTTGCAGCCCCGATGGACTTTTTAGATGTGAGTTAATGCTGCACTGTTTTTTTTTTAGCGAAGTTAAAAGAAATTCATACAGAATAATTTGGTTATTTACAAATAAAAGTGATTCTAAATATTTACCGACTTTTTTATATGATATAAACTAAATTTTTTTAAATTACATTGTTCTATTTTTTCAATTATTTTCTGCTTTTTTATTATATATATAAAAACTTTTTATTTCAAACAAAACTTGGTTTCGTAAATCTAACATCTCAATATAGAATTGACATTTTTTTATATGAAAAACTCGTATTATAGGAGCACTTTAATCTGCAAAAATTTAAAATATTATTTTAAAAAGTAATACTTAAAATTATTACAAGAATTAATCAGTCATCCACCATAAGATACTTATTTATAAAAACTACAAGTATTAAGGAACTGTGCTTGTGACAAAATAATATTTTATCTTATGAAGGAATTTTGGAATTAGTAATTTTCTTTCTTGATTCAGTGATCTATCCTTTTTTTCTATTTCAGGATGCCAAATCCTCTTTTCGTTCATTATTATTATTACTTTTTCCTTATAATCCAAAATTTTTGTTAATAAGTCCAAACGAAAAACATCGCTAACACTGCACTCTCGTTGCAACAAACACAGTTCATAAAATGTTAATTTTTGCGTTTCGTGAAAGTTTAAATATCAGATAGCACTTCAAATATTTGCGAAACTTTTTCATAAAGATTAGAATTAAATCAGCTATCATTACAGTCCGTGGTGTTAGATTCAAGTGCGCTTAGATTATTATTATATCATAAAAAAGCCATTGTTAGGTAGTCGTGAGCGGTTAGTATACCAACTGTAGCAGGTAGTGCTGTCGAAAAAAGACCTGCAGAGAAACAACGCAGAGAAACCGACTTCCTTCGGTCCCTACCTATCCATATTTCGAGAAAAACAGTGTGCAAGAGTAAAACAACCTCAAGTTTCATTATCATCCATTAATCGCTAGCGCCTGTATCTGCATAGCTGTTCAAAGAAATTCATAGAAACACCAACTCTCCACCAATATACTCGCCCACGTTAAAAGTTCATTCACTGACGAAAATTCAAAAATTCTCAGCTGCCTTTAAACTCGCGTTTAATTTCGCACGAATTTGGATCCACCCTGCGCAATAACACTTTCCTCGCGCAAAATAAAAGAGCAATTACAGGCCCACGATAAATTTCCGCGTGCCCGGCACGCGTGCGCGCGCGGACGTTCATTTACTTTTACGACCTTAATTAATTTTCTTTCTCACTTAAAAAAAAAACCAAAAAGGACGAACGCGAAAAAAAGTACCCTATTGTCCGTACCGATCGCTTCCAAACCCATTTCCAGCTTATCCTTCATCTCCAACTAAAACGAGGAAGAAAAAGAAAAAAAAGATCCACCCCTGCGCTAAGAAAGTAGAAGAAAGAGACGATCGCGACCGAAAAGTCATTACGCTCTTACGGGGGCATACCTCTCGCGCGCTCGCGTCTACTCCATTACCGGCGTGCGCGCGCGCGAGCCTAAAAAAGTGACTTTGCAACTCCAATGCATACTAAGCGAGCCCGCAACGAAACTGCGCCGTACTCCTCGCTTACACTTACATGTACACATAGACACACACACATACAACGCTCTCTCGTGCTTTCGAGCATCCCCTAGTCAAATATACACGCGAGCAGAGCGAGACCATCTTTATGGGCTCCGACGTGGGTACACGATCTTTCTCCTACAACCCGAGCGTTGTCGGTCTTAATGCGAGGCCGGAGATATAGCGTAAGGGATGCGCTCTCGACTGATTATGAGAGAGCGTGCACGGAGCTAGAGTAATTTCGGAATATTTGTTCGTGTTGCTTGAATAATTAAATTTTGGAATTTTAAGCGAGGTGCGTGTATGCTAGAGTTGCGTTAAAAGTCTAAAGAGGCTTGTGGAGAGATAAAGCACGAGGTATGCGTTCGTAATTCATTTTAACGGAAAATTCGCGTGTTGCCAGCTTTTGACCACGCGATTTACGTTACGAGGTCGCACGTGCGCGCGAGAACATGCGGTGAATGTGCACGGTATGCTTGCACGTTTTTGTATTTACAACGTGTACGGTTAAAAGTTCCAAGACGAAACGGAAATTAAAGTAATATTGTATATACGAAAACTACTTTTAAACGAAAAAATTTCACTAAGTAATTTACGAAACACATTACAGAACAAAAAAAGTGTACTAAAAAATGTATAAATTCTCTGTGTACGGTAGCATTCTACATCACTAACCGCACTTTCGACAACAGGGCTAATCCCACCTCCCTCTCGTTCTCACGTACCACCCTCCTATACCCACACAAAGAGCGGACACCTACGCCAGAAACACATACAGAGGCAACAATTATAATTCTTCAAGATAACAACTTTCCCCCTCTGCCGCGTCTCGTAATTTAAACCTCGGGTGCAAAAAGAGAACGGGTAGGGGTAGAAATTCGGGCGGCTGCAGCGAGAAAACTCGCTCCTCGCGTTTAATCCGGCAGTTAGAGCGCGCTCGCGAGAGTCACGTAAGCGTCGTCGACGTCCCCCGCACGTACGTCATGCGCGCTCGCGCGTTAATATACGCACTCCCTCCACCCTCTCTCTCTTGCCGAGAGATAATTGCGTACGTGAAAAACTCGAAGGCGTGAGAGAGGGTTAATCCGGTGAGAGAGAAAGAGAGAGAACTGCTCGCATGCGCGCGGAAGAATTCGAGAAGGGGCTTTCTTGCGATGGGGATATATACATGTAGTGACGCGGGGTATTTTGATGAAATTGCTTTTGTCCGTGTGCGATGAAAGTGGAAGGGGGAGGGATTGAGGAGGTCGCGAGGAAATTCTCGTTATTTGCGGGGTGGAAGACGTTCGTTAATTAAGTAATTCTCGTTACGTTAGAATGAAGAAAAAAAAAATATATTTTTAGGAAGAAACGAATTTTTTTATTTTTTAACTCGTAATGCGGCAAACGCGAAATACTGCAGGAGCTTAAACAAACACATTTTGTTACTTTCCTCGAGTATAAGCCGAGCATTCGCCTTTATAAATTGTCTGAAAAAGCAATTTCACCAAAAACATTTGTGAGCTAACACAGTGACCAAGCCAGCACAATTGGCCAGCGGAAAATCGATGCCGGGAGGTCGCATTCGACCGGAAACGGCCAAAGCGAAGCAAGAACAGACATGCAGACGTCTACTACACAAGATTTATACTGTTGGTATATACCGTCCGTGTATACCAGTGCGAACTGAACAAAAATAATGTGTACACAAGTAATAAGCATGTCGTGTCTACAATTCACAGATAGAGAAAAAGTTCTTTTTTCAACAAATGAGCATATCTCATTCAACAATCAAAATAAGACGAAAATACGGGCATAAAAAAACATTGATCAGTGCTAATGTATAATTTTAGTCGTTACAATATCATTTACATGTCATATACATTTCCTTCATAAATTTTATGAAAATATTTTTTTTTGGTCTACAAAAAAATCACTCGATCTTATTAATATCTCAGAAACATTTTCTTTACACCCTTTTGGTTTAAAAAGACTCTTTCTCCTGACAAAAACAAACACTACAGCGTGCGTAAAAAAAGGTAAAAAAATAAAAAAAAGCACTTAAATTCATAAGTTAAAGAGGCCAGCTCTACCGTGTCTACTCATCGTCGTAGTCATGGCTGCGCTGGCGATCCCTCGGGTAATTTACCTGGTGCATCGGGTCGTAGCCCATCGAGCCGTCGTTGTAGGGCTGGGAGCCGTAGTCGCTGCCGTTAATGCCCATGCCGTAACCGGCCATGTCCTGGGGCGCGCCTGATGGCGCCGGTGACATCATCGGCGTCGGTGTACCCTGGCTAGCACCGCCCATGCTGTACGGCGAGGCTCCTGCAAAAGCTGCTGTAGAAACAATCGCGGTGCTTACAAAATTTCGAGGAGGTGTTTGTTAAATATCAGTAGCGAGGAACGATTATGCCTCTGTATATGAGACGTTTGTCTGATTCATTAAGTCTTATATTGACTTTCATGGTGATCATATTTTCTAGTATCAATTTAAATTTAATTGTTTATCATAATATTCATAATATTGTTTTAACAAACTGTATGAATTTTTATAATTTATAAATATATGACGTGTAAGTATAACTATCATCATTTTTAAATTTACACTCAATAAAAATGAACATAGATTCTGTTTTCACTTTCCTCGACAATGAACACAAAATGTATTTCATAATTTCAAGTATCAAAAAAACTGCGACATAATCTCCTTCCAAAACGCTCCTCGATAAAGGAAGAACTTCCAAGTGTACAAATTTCATCAAATTTTTATAATACTGACATAATTCTGCAAAATTTTCTTTTCCATTTTGATTACTTTACATTAACACCATTTGAAACACTCGGAAATTCGCAGCTCCTCGTGGAAGTTTCTCAGCTCAAATCGCGAGAATTCTTGGCCCCGTGAAAGGAAATAACGCCTGCGCGCATAAACTTATAAATAAAACGGGCGATTACTCCCTCCCCCAGCCTTTTATCTTTTTTTCTCTCCCCAGAAACGAGAAAATACGAGCCAATAAACAAGTTTAGTTTAGGCGCGAGCGCTGTTGCACTCGGAAAACGAGAGGCGCGTCGAGAGAAAAAGATACAGTATACGTATCGCTCATTTTATTCTCGCCCCAATGTGATTTATTGGCAGGCGCAATAACAGCGCACCAAGTGCGCGCAAGTAACAATGTGCAGTAACTCATGGCTCTAATGATTTACAGTAATAAGAAACTAGCGCTCGTGCGCGAACACCGTGATTTCCTTTCCACGGTGGCCATCTCTGCCCGCCGCCACTGCCGACGGATAATTGAGCGCGCGCGACAGCGGGCAATTTTCCGCCTATATAGTGGAAGTGTATATTTAAATTAAAACGTTGGTACATGATGGTTCGTGAAGTGTGAGTGTGTTGTGTGTATGTGCGTGCGCGCAAGCTCCCCGGTTCAATCGACGGAATGCTTTAACCGAGGGGCGCGGTTGCGAAGTTTTTTTGTTTTGTAACTCGCCACTCACCAGCTGCCTTCTTGGCGGCATACAGGTTCGCCTCCTCCTGCGCCTTACCAATGTTCTTTTTGTATCGTATCCTCTTGTTGCCGAACCAATTGGATACCTGGAAGAAGAAAATCAAAATTACGTTTAGAATACTGAAGATTGCAAATGTCTCTGGAGAGGTGAGGTAATAATGAAGTTTACCTGGCTGACAGTGATGCCGCATTTTCTGGCAAGCTCTTCCTTTGCCTCCTCGCTAGGGTAGGGGTTGCTTAGGTGTGAGTAGAAGTACTCGTTCAAGATTTCTGAGGCTTGTTTGCTGAAGTTTCTTCTCTTACGCCTGAAAATATAGAACACGCGTTAATCAATTGTTCTGAATAGTTAGTAAATAATCAACTAATAATGTCGTAATGAAAATATTTAATGTTACCTAGCATCGAGGAATCGACTTCTCAAAATCATCACTGCCTCGCACGTGGACTGTTTCAGCTGCATCTGGATACTTGAGAATTTCTTATGGATGATCTGCACCATTCTTTCGATCTCCTTGGGCGTGATGGGCCGGGTGCGACTCTGCTCTCTTAGCAAATTCATGACGTGGGTGGTGAACTCGCTGCAGGCCTGGATACACAAAAAATAATTAGTAAAGTTGCGATTGTAATTATTATTCAATTATTTCTTCTTCATCTCAACGTCCCATTTTCAAGTTGTAACCATATTTCAATATAATAAATGAAAAATCTCAAGTTTAATATTATCTCATACTTGTGAACGAACAGAATATCTCGAAATAATTGATCAAATCAATTCTACCATTATCTCATTAAATTTTATTATTATACTTTCTTAACGACACGAAGAAATCATAACTTTTATATGAGACGAGAAAATTCAGTTCTACAACTCTAACAATCATTCCCTCCCCAAATAGCTTCCAACTTTTATGAAAACCAAAAAATCCAAAACTTTTCCGCTGTAATCCACAAAACTCTCCCCATCCAAACTTATCCATTTTCAAAATTGAACCACTCATCCGATCCTTATCCACCTCCCAACACCCCTAATTAAAATTTGACAATTCCTCTTCCTCCAGCTCCAACGTTAAATTCGTGAAAGGCGAAAAGCGCTCGAGAATGAGGGATTAGCCTGCCCCGAAAAAAAGGAGAATCGCACGAACACACCTTCCCCAAAAAAGAAAGAGAAGACCGCTAGTACGAAGGATAGAAACGAAAGCTTGTAGCCGGAGAGACAGAGAGAGAACGAGAAGGAAGCCCCTACGCCCCCCTCCCCCCTAGAACGAAAGAGCCAACGTGGCTCGGGAGAATAATGCATTATTCCTGGTGGCTGCCGGTTTTAAGGGAAGGACTTTGCTCGATATCAGTATTCGAGATCTCTTTCTCCCTACCCCAACGTCGGTGGTGGTAGCTTTTCCTGAGGGAAGAGCCAGAGGGGGCGGGTTTGCAATTTCGGAATGGATTCTCTCGCTCTTGCCCCGCCGCCGCCGCCGCCGCCGTCGGCTTCCCAGCAGCGTGTAGCTAGTTTTCGTATCTCTCTCTCTCTCACTCTCGAGCACGGTCTGGATCAGCACACGCCGCCTGTTGGCTATTTCGGAGAGAGCGAGAGAGAGAGAGAGAGAGAGAGAGAGGGTGAGAGAGAAAGCGAAGTAAGGCTTTAAGGATGGGAAACACGCGCGCGCCGGCACAGCACAGACCTCCATCTTTATTTTGCTTTTCGCGTTTTTCGAGAAGTATAACATACGCGACGCGAGCTGAAAAATTTAAGCTCCCAAAAGAAGAGTTTACGATCCGCAAGTGTGTGTGTGAGATAGAAGGAAATTTAATTCTCGATCGAGCTTTGTTTTTCGTTTTGTATACGGGGGATGCTGCTGGCTAATTTATGCAAATGATGCCGTAGCGGCGGACCGAGCGAGCGCTGAGCGCTTATATATACATACGCGTTGGGTATTGATTAGCGCTAAATAAATGGCGGCGTTTTCAATTTATTAAAGGCCGCTGTGTGGCCGAGGTCGCGTAGCTGCCGCTGAATTATATAAAATGATTCCTCATCGCGATTTTCCAATACACAGCGAGCGCGCGAACTGCGTATATATAT
>JAPYZO010002862.1:0-13824 GCA_030522905.1 Torymus flavipes | reverse complement strand
GCGTATATTACCATTTGTACAACATAAAATGTATCTTCAACGACAACAGTGTACGAAAATTCCAATGTTTCCAATGTATCTAAAAACGACTGCTTAAAAAAAGTATACTTACTTTTTTCTTAATTTAATGTTTTTAACAAAACTTTATTATAAATAAAATACGCAATATTAAAAAGTTATTTTCCCTCTTATTCGCTTAAAAAAAATCCTAATATATTAAAAAAAAATAAATTTAACAATATAAACTATAAAAAATATTCTGAGGGTTATTATTAATTGAAATTTCAATAAAAAGGCAAGAAATCATAAGAATATAAAAATATTTAATTTTAAAATCTAAATCTATTTTTTACGTCTCAATTTGACAAAGAATCAGTCATATACAAACATATATTAGAGCGATCTTTTTCTCTCTCTCGCTCTCGTTGTCTATATATCTAGAGGTTATAAACTACAGCTGTCTAGTTGATGGTTAAATGACTGGACAATGTAGGGAGATGGTTAATTTTCTACCAGGAAATAACAGTAAATGATAATATATTATCATCTGTCACAAAATATGGTACATTGATGGCAGAAGATTTTAGCCAATCAGCAAGATCCTTAAGGAGGTTCTACCGGTACGTCGCTAGTCAAAATGAGCGCACTTTTTATTTAAGATTCATTCGCGAGGTATATTGCACTAAAGAAACAGCCTAGATGAACTTACACGAAATACCGATTATTCATAAAAATTATACAATTTTATTTGTCCCTATATTGACAATTAAGAGTTCTATACAGATGCTAATTTGAATCATTTTTAGAGGTTAAATGTGCGTTTTTTATATTCAAAATAATTTTTTTATAAGTCAGCATCTGTGAATACAATTTCTGAAGAGTAATAAATGTTCGTCATAATTTCATTATGTGCTACAAAAAATATAAATAGAATCTCAATTTTTAATGCTTTTTAATACACAAATAAGTACAAAAAAATCGCAACTTCCCATAAGAGCCCATGTTAATTAGCAAAAAACGAAAACATTTATATCTTAATTTCTAGCCTCTCTAACCTTTGGAAATTGATATGAGTGTTTTTGAGATATTTACAAACCTGTATATGAAATTTCACATGTATCTCAATTTTAATTCTATTACTGGTAGAACCTCCTTAAGCTAAAAGCCTGGTTTCAGTCACGTCAGCACCGACCTGCAATCACAACCTTTGTTTAAGAGAGGATAAGAGAGGATCAACTGAAGAAAGCTTGAAAGTTGACTGTGGTAAGTTATTTTTTATCTATAAGGAAAATATAATTGAATATGACACCCATTTGAAATATTTTATTCTATATGACATATATACTTCGCATAGTCGAAAAATTCCGCGAAGAGACTGTAAGTAAGATAGGAAACGTTGTTTTTTATTCGTCTCTCTTTAGCTTTTTACACACCAATTAAACGCAACAATATGTTTATTTTTTTAAACTGATGTTTACAAACATATTACTATTAAATGCAAATATGTAGGGATATTTAAAATTTATTGACGATGTAAAAAGTTTCAATAAAAATAAAACAATCTCAATTTTTTATTTTCTTACGGTCATTCAAAGAAATTTGAGCTCTTGGAAGAAAAAATTCAGTTAGTTACATTATGATGAAACGAAAAGGTCTATTTTTTGTAATATATGTTGCGAAGCCGTAAAAAACAGTTACCCCTACCTTCTATATGAGCTGTTTAACATCTAAAAAAGCTTTTGTTGTGGATGGATTTCACACATTCAAAAACGTCCCGGGAGCTTTTGCTCCTCGTGAGAGCAGTGAATTGCATAATGCTGCTCTATCACTCATATCGAGTTGCAAAAAAACAAGCATTGTGGAACACTTATCGAGCGCTAAAAAGAAAGCAATGCTGGATAATCGTATAGCTCTTCAGAAAATTTTTACGTCAATTCTGCATCTGGCGAGACAGGGTCTTGCTTTACGAGGGCATGAAGAAATCCATTCCAATTTATACCAAATTTTACGTTTAAGAAGTCAAGACGTCCTGGAGCTAAAAAGTTATCTGGACTGGGATGGGCATAAGTGGTTGCATAATGTTGTTAATGAGATACTCGATTTAATGACTGAAACAATAAGACAAAAAACCTGTCAAAAATAAAATCATCGCAGTACTATGCTTTAACTATTGATGAAACTTCGGACGTGAGTCGAACTGAGCAAGTTTCTATTTGCATAAGGACTGTAGACGACTCTCTCTTAGTGTATGAATATTTTATGGGGTTTTACGATACGTCAAGGACTAAATCAGAAGCATTGTATAAGATAGTCATGGATTTTTTGAAAGATCAAAGTTTAGATATCAAAAATTTGAGAGGTCAATGTTATGACGGCGCTAGTAACGTGAGTGGGCGAATCAGAATCAGTGGCTTACAAACTCGTATTCGAGAGGATGAGCCTCGAGCTTTATTTGTCCACTGTTCTGCTCATTATCAAGCCTATGCGTTCAAGATTCATTGGAAGGTATCCTAGACGTTAGAAATAACATTGGACTCATAAAAGATATTATCAATTTTATCAGAAATTCCCTTAAGCGATTGAATGAATTTAAAAATATTAAACCAGATAACACTCTCTCTTTAATACCATTTTGCCCCACAAGGTACGTTTCAATAGTAATTTACACAGTTTAACGATTTCAGCTTTTATAGAAATATGCGCGGATTAAAAACTATTTAATAAATAATAATGTAACGAATGGCAATAACAAAAAATTTAGATACTTTCAGACATTTTTATAATAAGCCAATACATTCACAGATAATTTTTTATTTCTAAAAAAATTTACCTTTGTAAGATAGTGGATTAGATGTGGTTGTTAAAAATATTTGCATGTAATAAATAAATAAAGTTGAAATTAAAATCAAATTCATTCATTTTTTTTTTATATTTTATAATCTTATTAAGTAGCACATTTTTATAGGCGAGTAAGATAATATGTTCACAAAAATTATATTCACTTTTACAGATGGACTATTATGCGAATTAGTTCTCTGAAGCGACTGTTTGATGATAAAAATTACACTGCTACGATTACTTTTTTCGAAGAAAAAGCTGTTGATTTGGACGTTGATTCAGCTATATCAGCAAAAGCCCAAGGATTTTTAAGAAGTTTGTTGTCATTTCAATTTTATTTTACATTATCAGTTATTATTATTGTTTTCGAACAAATTTAAATACTCAATACGCAGTTGCCAAAAACGGAACTTTGTGTAAATGATTCCCACTCCATCGTAAGAGCAGTGATGGAAAATATTCAACATATGAGAAAAAAAGAAGTATTTTCAAATATTTGGAGTGATATCATAGAAACTGCTAACAGAGTAGGCGTTGATAAACCGGTGTTAAAACGACAAAGGAATCTACCAAAACGGAGAGAGTATACTTCAAACAATGCAACTCACATTTATTCGCGGTCATCAGAAGAGTTATATAGAAAACTATATTTTGAAATCGTAGACACAACTGTTACATCATTGAAAACCAGATTTGATAGCGAAACAACGAATTTATTAAATAAATTTGAAAATTTTATTACTGGCAAGGAAGACGTAGAAGTTTCAGATATAACAGATTTTTATAATTGTTCTCAAAAGCAGAGTAGCAATGACAATAGTCAATTCGAACAACCGTTTGAATTTAAAACATATCGTTTTGTATTTAAAGTCTAAACCAGAAATTCAACCAATTTTTAATGAAGTAATGAAATTCGTAAAATTATTGATGACGGTTCCACCTCATGTACGAATGAGCGGTCGTTTTCGGTACTTAGGCATTTGAAAAGTTATTTACGGTCTACATAATGGCTCAGTCCCGATTAAATAATGTGACCGTGTTAAATATATACAATGAAGAGCTTAACAACGAGGATATCGAAGAGTTATTAAATATATTCATCGATAAACATAACATTCGAAGACAAATATTTGCGATGATATGCTATAATAAGAAAGATAGAAAATAATAAAAACTATTTATTTGATCTAAGATAGATTTTCTTTATTCTTTACCCTTCGAATCACAGTTTTCGGTACTGTATGACTCACTAGGGTAAACGCGGTTTAATTAAATTATTCAAACTATATTAAAATTGACATTCTTGTTTGTGGGTTAGTTATCTATTTGCATTTTTCAGCTTTTGGGGTTTATAGTTTTCGGGCTTTATTCCTTCTTGATAATCCAGACCTGGGCAAATGGCCGAGTGACACCCCTGTAAGTACATAAATTATGTCTACTAGGGTACTTGTGAACTTTCTACTTAATGGTTGGAAAAAAATTTTATTTTTCGGACAAAAATGATTCGAATGCAACTACCTATATCGATCATATTATCTTTATTCTTCATGACCTGTCGACGATTCGAAAAATCTAATCACATGCATTCGTTAAAAAAGTCATGCGTAAATATTGTAAGTAAATAGGTAGACCAAAATTCGATATACATTTCTTATCTACTTTTTTTACGAATGATGCAATATTGCCAATGAAGAATCCGATAATAACTATATAAGCAGGTAAAAATAACAATAACAGATCAACTCATCATCATCTCGTCTACTTTTTATTTTTATTCCTCAATTTTTTTTTCGGCCAAATTCAGTCAATTCATTCCATCACCATTCCCAAGGGAAATTCAAGTGAATCGAGATTATAATAATATAACTTTAATATCGAAATTGAAATGTTTGATTTGCTATTTCGATATTATCTCGAGATGCATTTTATGTCGAGGAATTTATCAATGCCTCTGAAGAAATAAAAATTGAGATATTTCAAGTGGAGAAATGATGTACTTATAATAAAGCACTTCAATATAATAAAGTACTTCAATATAATGGATGAAGATAGATGATTATCAATGTCTCTGTAGAAAATATTAATTGAGGTGTTTCGAGTTCAGGAATGATGTCAAAAAGTGGGGCCGACCTTTGAAATGAAGCTGTAATGAAATCAAAATTAAGGTATTTTGGGTGCAGAAATGATGTCAAAAAGTGCCCCAACGTCTGAAATAAAGCACTTTAATATAATAGACGATTGTGTTGTATTATGTTTATGTTGACGACAGCGGAATGGATGCCGAGTACTGCATGAATAATTAACAGCAGAGGGAGAGGGAAAGGGAGAGTGAGCCATGCGTAAATAGAGTACTTAGATCACTCTGAGAAATGAGAAGCCGGTGCAGCACGCTTGTAAAACAGTAGCGCGTCTTTCCATGACGTCAGAGGTCATAACCCGCGCGCAGACTCGCCGCTGCTGAGCCGCCGCAGCCACCGCCGCTGCAGGGCTTGACGCCTGAGTTAGCCCAGTTGCAAGCACGTCGGAATGGCAGGATGACGGCACAGCGTCGCCAGCGTCACTGAGGCGCACCTCGACGAACGATGAGGACCTGAAGAGGAAAAGTTGGGGCCAGGAAGGGGGCTATACAGACGTTTCTTTCCACGGCAAGTGTCTCGCAGTGGCAGTATCGTGGGGCAACTCACCGGTCCTATTCTGCCGCTCCCTTAGCTTTCCATTTAGCCAGCAGCGAGCTCCACCCCAAGGGGATGCGGGCGTTCTCTCTTCCTCTCTCATGCGCGCGCGCGCGCGTGCGCTTGTTTGCCCCCCTCCCGCGACGAGTACCGAGTAAAACGAATTCTGCAGAGCCGCAGCAGTGATACGAAAAGGGGTGAATGGCCGCACGGATGCACCCGCGCGGCTGAATGGAATATGCTAAATGAGCCCGAGTGATAATATTAAGATGGCCCGTGTTTGTTGAAGGTCGACGAAGGAGGAAACAAGGCAGGAGATGGCGAGCTCCGGGAGTGTGGGATGCGAGGGGGTCGCCAGCGAGAACGTGGACGGGGGCACCGGGGCCGGGCTGCCTGCCGGCGGTCCCAGGAACCCTCTTATCTGCGGCGTCTGCCACGACTACTATTATGAGCCTTGTCTATTCTCCTGTTTTCACACCTTCTGCGCACGCTGCCTGCGCGGACCCTACATCGACGGGAAGGCGTCTTGTCCGATTTGCGGGTAAGTATATACATATATACACATCCCCTTGATCTTAGAAGTGGAAAAATTAATTTAACTGCCGTGTACATTCCATTTGTATATAGGCAAGTGACCCAGCTGAAGGATGGCATGCAACAACCCCCGACTGACCAGCTCATGCGGCATCTCGTGGAGTTTGCAAACTCAGAAAACCCGCCGTGCGCCAACTGTGATAAGCGGGACAAAAGTACTATGTTCTTCTGCACGACCTGTGGTAGGTGATTATACTAGTAAGATAGGGGAACTAACGAAAGAAGCGCATTATACACGTATAAAAGCGGAACATTACACTGCAGGTCAGGCGCTCTGCACGCACTGCCGGGAGCACACACACCGCGCAAAGATGTTCTCAACACATGAAGTCGTGCACATGAGCAAGTGCACCAAAGATACGCAGCGCCGATGCCCAAACCACGGCGAACAATACATAATGTATAGTCAGAATAGTAAGTGCATGCTGTGCGCCACGTGCTTCCGCGACACGCCGGCAGACGCTCGGCTGCACTGCGTCGACATCGATACCGCCTGGCAGCAGGCCTCCAAGAAGATGGAACGAGCCGCCAACTCGATCTGTGAGCTCCAAGCGAGTGTTCGCGACGGCCTCCTCGACCTCAAGTCCCAGCTGGACGAGCTCCGACACAGCCTCGAGAGCGAGAAGCGGGCGATCAACGCCTTCTGCCAGGTGACTTCCTCCCCTTAACCTCCCACCGGGCGCCGCCTATACTAATCGCCAGAGTTGCGAAACAGGGCATGCAGGAGGCTATAAACAAGACACACGCAGCGGTGCTGGCGGAACTGCACCGGGAGTTCGATACGAAGGAACGCATGGTGCGCACGCAGCTGCTGTCGCTGGGCAGCGCGCTACCCGTCCTCCAGATGCACCTTGGCCTCTGCACAGCCTTCACGAGCTCGGCCAGCAAGTACCAGTTCCTTGAGCTGGCCCACGCGATGCTTGAGCGGCTGGGTCGCGTCGCTCAGCTGGGTTACCTTTCTCGGCCGCCCCTTCTGAGTGCCCATCTCAAGAGCAACTACAAGAGTGAGTTCATTCGGGCGCTTCAGCCCTTCGTTGGCGGCCAGGCGCAGACGTCCAAGGAGCTGCTTTACGAGCAAATGCAGCAGTCCCCGGCGGCTCAACAGTCACAACAGCAGCAGCAGCAGCAGCAGCAGCAGCAGCAGCAGCAGCAGGACACTCAGTTCATCCACGTAAGACACCCTCCCCCCCTCCCCCCGCTGTGGCTTTTGGCCGACCAAGAATATGATTACAGCAAGCCAAGGCAACCCCCAGACCGCAAATGAAAGCCGCGATCTGCGACCTTGGGCGCTTCAGCACCCACTGTCGGACTTTCGACAACCAACTGCAGGAGCTGAGTAGCCAGCTACGGACGGTAAAGGAGAGGCTCGGGGAGCTACACCGAGACGTCGCTCTGCTGCGTAGAGCCAACACCCCGCCGCTGGGTACGCGTTACGAGAACGTTGCCCGGGACTGTCGGCTGCTCGATCAGCAACTGGAGCACCAGCAGCTTGAGCTAGAACGGCTGCGCAGCGTCTTTGACGCACTCTGGGAGGAGCAGCTCTGTCGAATTCACCTGGAGAAGGAGGTCTTCCACTCGCAGGTAGGCGGAACCAGACTCCAATTGCCGCGGTTCGCTAATCGCGTCCCTTTCCAGATGAACGACATCCTGTCACTGAAGGGCGAGGTGAAGCAGCTACAGTCAGTCGCACAGCAGCTCGAGCCGTTTGTTAAGTCATTCTCAGCGGGCGTGAGCGCAGGCGAGTTGAGCACCGCGGCCTCCGATGCGGCGGGCCACCAACACCTTCAGGCCCTGCTGGAACATTTGGCCAGGCTGCAAATGCAGGAGGCACCGCAGCACCCCCAGCAGATACCCACACCAATCAAGGAGCAGTACCGGCAGCAGCGCTCCGCCACCGGCAACGACAACGCCCTGTACGGCAAAGGTGAGTGGCTCGCTTCGGCCAGGGTTGGGTCGCTAGAAAGAAAGCTGATGAACGGTCTGCGCAGACACGAAGGAGGTACCGACCCGCTGTAGGACGCCCTCGGGCGGGGTCGAGGCAGTCCTCGACTCCAGCGGTAACATTGTCGTCTACGGAACGAAGGCAGAATCGAAGTCGCGCGGTGTGCTGAGCCAGCTGATCGAGAAGGCACGGACTAAGGAGGACCGGAAGAAGTCACCAGGACGTGAGGAGGGCCGCGATCGCAGCCAGACCCGCCGCTCACGCAAGTCCCCGGAAAACGCCAAGCCCAAGACGCCGCCCGGTCTCTCCTCCGCCAGCAAGGTGCGCTCGCTCTACCGTAGCCTCAAGGGCGTGAGCAGTGAGGCCGGCACCGAGACCACCGAGCAGCAGCAGCAAGGTAGGTATAGGGTGCTGCTGCGGCTAACAGCGCCAGCATTACTTGCGGCTTTCTCTTTTTAGGCGACGAGTGCGAGTACCAGAGGATCTCGGAGGCCTCCAGCATGGGCGAAGCCAAGAAGCGCGTGCAAGCCCAGGTGCATGCGGCACCGGGCGATGTGATAACGCTGCGCGGTTCCAAGAGCTCCAAGGTCTACCCGGCGAGCGACTCGGAGGACGTCTTCTACGGCGGCCGGGTCGAGAAGACTTCAGAGGAGAACCGCGAGAGGCGGCGTCGGCGCGCCAGCTGCGACAGTCTCAGCACCACAGGCTCCGGTAGCCGGCGCTCCAGCATTGGCGAGCCTACGGTAGGTCTGTCCCCGCAGGACGCAAGGAAAACTCTGGTTTTTTTGATCGGACCCTCTCCGACGTCATCGTCTCTCGTGCAGAAGCAGCGCTCCTGGGAAACCTTCCCGCGGCCGAAGAGCAAGCGAAACACCTCGGCCCCGGAGAGCGGCGGCGCGGCCATCGGTCAGCTCAAGAAGGCCGACAGCTTCGAAGGCCACGAGGAGGCGGTGCGCACCCTCGTCGCTGCGGTCCAGGAGACGCGCTCGCAGCTGCGCCAACATCACCTTCACCAGCACCGCTACCACCGCAAGAGTAAGACCAACTAGATGCCGACTATCTTTCAGTGCCGGACAGCTTTTTTACTCTACCGACAATCGGCACTAGCATCTTTTAATCACCATCCAATCTAAGTTGTAAAAAATCTTTTCAGGAATTGTCTTACATTCTTTCAGTAATATTTGCATTGCTTATCAAACTTATGTTACTCTGAAACTGTCTCTATTGCTGCCCCTCTCTTACCATAGCTCATTTATCCAACCTTTTTATCCCTTATTTTCGACTTTGTACTCTCTAAATTTGAATAAGTGAAAATTCACTTATTACATGTTAATATTCACTTATTTGGAAAGTAAAAAGTCGTCCTCTGCAAATAAATGAATATTTACTTTTTTCTATAAGTAAAACTATTTCATTTTTTTTATGAGTAAAGGATTTTACTTATTCGATGAGTAAAAACTATTTCAATTGTTAAATAAGTGTCAAGGTTTACTTATTTATAATCAGTTAACATAATTTTATCTGTAAAGTTGCACTTACTCAATAACTGAAAATTTAATATACTGCAGGTGAACACCATTCAAATACATTTACTATATAATGTAAGCAATTTTCAAATTGATATTACATTACTTTAAAAGTAATAATTTTTTAAGGGAGAGATATTATAAGATAGAATATTTTAATTGAATACTTATTGCAAAAAATTATTTATTGCTTTTTACCATTGCTTAGATTATTTAGATTAATAGTAGATAATTAATGTCCATTGAGGCCATCATTCCAGATGGTGCTTAACGTCATAGATCCATCTTTCAACAAAATAAAAAAAGTTTTTTAATAGTACAGGGTATTCAGCATTAAAAACAAAATATATTTTAAATAATAAGTCAAATGCTGTGATAATATACGACTTGTTTTTTCTTGTTATGATGGCATTATCGGCTACTAGAAAATGTAGCTACTAGAACATGTGTATAATGAATGATTCTACACTCGTGGAAGCTAAATATCTTTTATTCGATCTAAGTTACAAAGGACATCTTAGATAATTAATAATTTAAAAATGACAAAAAAAAAATAAAATATATAAAAATTGAAATTCAGTAATTTAAATTTATAAAAAAATAAAACTAAAAATTTATTCAATTATCTGAATTATATTTTGAGTTCATTGCGACATGAAAAATATTAATTTAGTACTTACTTAATAATCTTTACGAAAATCAAATCTTCATATTGAATAAATGCTTATTTTTGTAACTCTGAATTAGTGTGTGGTAACTCGAAGTTCCGTAATGGATGCCAAACCCTGCTGGAAATGCTTTGTGAAAAAAAAATTATATTAATTGATATAAAATGATAAAAAGTATTAAAAAGTGTTATAAAATGAAAAAAACTGATAATTTAATCATAAAAAAAGCGATGATTTTTTTAGGAATTTGGACATTTTATCAATTTTTATCAAATTTTTCTATTTTTTAGCAATACATATGATTTTTTATCAAAATATATTATTTTTTATCAAAACATTAATTTCTATCAATTTCCTATATTTTCTTGTAGTTGATAAAAATAAAATATTATTAATCTTTTATTGATTATAAAAACATATTTTTTCTTCTTATGTTTCAATAATGTTTTCTGAGTTTATGATTATTTACTACTAATATGTATAAATTTAATTTTTTTAATCACTCACTTCACAGAAAAACGCACACCAAAAACGTCACATGTACTATTATTTGTCCAGCGGCCAGCCCTATGGTTCATGGCCGGTTTATCTTCGAGACCATCCAAGTTTTTCTTCCAAATTTCTTGGGTAGAAAGTCTGAAATTGGCGCTTTTAATTGTTAGTAACAATTTTTTTAAATAATATGTAAATGCGTTTTTCGGTAAAAAAAATGCTATTTGCATTCTTTAAGGAGGTTCTATGGATAATAGAAACAAAATTAAAATACACATGAAATTTCATATACAGGTTTGTAAATATCTCAAAAACATTCATATAAATTTTCAGAAGGCTAGGTGGGATAGAAATTAATGGGCTCTTATGGAAAATCACGATTTCTTTGAACTTATTTGTGTACTTATTACAAAACATTAAAGATTGAGCTCCTATTCAGATTTTTTTAGTATATAATGAAATTATGACGAACATTTATAAATCTTCAGAAATTGTATTGGAAAAACGCATTTTTACATATTGTTTAAAAAAATTAATAATAACAATTAAAGGCGTCAATTCAGACTTTCTACTCAAGAAATTCGGATTAAGCGGGTCAAAATATATAAGAAAAACTTGGGTCGACTCAAAGATCTAAATCGGCCATGAACCACAGGTCTGGCCTCTGACACGATCAGCTCTAAACTAGAGATATCTAAGATAGAATATTTTTAAGATATCTCAAAAATCTTCTATCTTAGATATCTCAAAATTCAGACGTAATGGACCAACTATGGTTGTAGAATCGTGTTTAGGAGGGCAAAATACACCGATATATGATGTTCCAATCCCTAGAATTGGTAATCAAATATAATGAAAACTTGTTATACTACCAAAGATTTGAAAAGATAATGTATTTTAACATTTCACCGTGTTAAAAATGTCTTGTGTAGTATAATATAGCAGAAGGCTGTTTAAAATAAATTTTTAATTTATAATTTAAGTAATAAAAAAAAAATAAATTTTTCTATCTTCAAGGAAAACTTGTAAATATTGTGATAAATAATAATAAACTCAGATAAAATATTATTTAAACATAGAAAGAAAAAATGTTTTTATTATTGGTGTGTATAAAGTACGTGTAGTATGAGTGTGACACCCGTACTGTCAAATCCAGACCTGAGAGCAGGAAATACTATTTTCCTTTTCAGGGGTAATGTAATATTATGTATTACTGATTTATAATTACGTAATAATTGTATTACTCTGGAATAAATAAATAAATAAATGAATGAATGAATAAATAATTAAAAGATTAATATTATTTTATTTCTATCAACTACAAGATAATATAGGAAATTAATAGAAACTAATATGTTTTGATGAAAAATCATTGAAAAAAAGTGATGAAAATTGATAAAATGTCCAAATTTCTACAAAGGTTATCTCTTTTTTTCATTTATTATCAGTTTTGTTTCATTTTTTTTATAGTTTGCATAATTTTTATTTCTTTTTATCATTTTTTTAACATTTGTTACATTTTACAAAATTTTTCTGCAGGGAAGCCAGATCTAAACGAAGAAGAAAAAGAATTTGTGCGAAAAATGTACATTGTTGTCTCCAAACAGTAACAAGTTATGAACTGTGAAGTCGAAAGAAAAGGTAAAATAGGTATTACACAGCAATGATGATAGCTGTGGTGAGGACAGTATCGACATTGATCGTATTAAGAATAAGTACATAGGGGACACTGAGATCGCATGCCTCAGCAAGCATTCTGGTGGAACTGCATGGAATTTTATGCATACATACAAGCAAAGCTGGTCGTTTACGGCGTTTATTTTTTTTATCTTATATTATTCATCATTAAAATAAGTAAAAACTTCACTTATTCATAAGTGAAGCGAATCTTGTTAACTTATAAATTAAATGAAAATTTTACTTATTTTGAGTGAAGATTTGTAAACTTATGGAATAAGGGAAAATGTTATGATCGATACCAAACTAGTCAAAATTAGGGCTATTTATCTATTTATTAATTTACGAAGTAAATGTTTTTGAAGAATGCCTTGCCGGTAAAATAAATAAAAATTATACATTCAAACAAAACAATTATTCTATTCATCTGAATGATCAATAACAAGTTTCGTTAGGAAGTTGATTTGACGCATTTTTTTTATCACAAACAACTTTTTACATTCTAAGTATAAATAGTATATTATATGCACCTTATAGGGAATAAAGTGGGCTGTTTGCTCTCTGCGCGAGAGTTGTCGCCGTTTGAGCAAAGCGACAAACGCGCAGTTTCGTACAACCCACTACCTATATTCAGGAGTGCAATGTAAGTACCTATACGACTTTTTAACACAACTATCGTAAAATTTGTACTCGTTGATCTCCGCCGAAAATGGAAAAAGTGCTGCATATCTATTCCCTAAACTATCGTAAAATTCGTACTCGTTGATCTCCGCCGAAAAGGGAAAAAGTGCTGCATATACTGAAAAAAATATTATTTTCTGAGCACGGCCATACAAAGTTCGAGAAAAGGATAAGGTTACTGCAGCAATTCGTAGTGCAGCAGCTTCCAAATGAAAAGGTCTCAGAGCCATACGAAATGTCTGTAAACTTTTATATAATTATAACCGAAATTAACTAATCAAATTTTTCAATTCATCAGAATAAATTTATTGGGTTTTAAAAAGATTTCAATTCGATTTGACTACAATAAAGATGAAAAAAATTTTTGAATGCCCGACTTTATGTGTATAATATTTATCGTTTAAAAGCTTAAATACTGTAAAAAATATTGTATCCTGAAATGTTAATATAAGAAGGGGTTGCTAAAGAAACGCTTATAGGTCTAGCACCTAATAAGTATTCGCCCAGAGAGGCGCGAATAAGTACGATATGTTTAGGATAACTTGTTGTATATGGGTGCTTACTTTTTTCAGTGTATTTATTCCCTAACCCATAATCTCTTGTTTCCAGAGCAACGCGCTTCTTCTTCTTCTTCCTTAAGGTTGTATGGGCTATATCGTCCATCTCAAAAGTTAGTCCATTACTTAAAACATTACTATGAACCCTTTTTACTTATTTTGGAGTTAACAGCTGTA
>JAPYZO010002861.1:0-14753 GCA_030522905.1 Torymus flavipes | reverse complement strand
TAAAAAAAAAACAAAAAAAAAACCCTTCCCTTCCTGTTATACCATTCACATTTAATTTCCTCACTCTAATGCCATAAAGACTATATATTATTTAACTTTCATTATTAACATTCTGTCCAGGGTTATAAGAGCGCACGCCTTCTTACTCCTCTGAGAATTGTTCCAGGCTTCTTTGACCTGGCCCGTAACCTCCTCTATTGCCATCACCGTAGATCTACCCTCACGGAAACCAAATTGGTTGTCCGCGTGGCCAATCCCGGACACGACCGACGCCCTGAGCCTCGTCCGGATGAGTCGTTCGAAGACTAATAGCTGGATCTTCCAGCGCCTGCTGAACATGCCCAAGCGTAAACATGCATTAAACATGTCCAGCAGGACGTCGGGCTTTTTCCTCACGAGTACCTTGAGGACTTCGTTGGGAATTCCGTCTAGACCCGGTGCCTTTCGGCCCTCTAATCCCATCGTCGTCATACGTAGCTCCGCCTTGGTAAATGGCGGAGCCCTCTCATCGATGTTGAGTTGACGGCTCTCCCGTGCAGGGTGGTCGGGGAAGAGGAAGTCAACGATGTTGCGCATGGTTGCGGGATCCATAGGGGCGACCGGAGCAGTGTTCCCAAACCGCTTGGTAGCTATCCGACATCCCATTCCCCATGAATTCCTGTTTCTATCCTCCCTCAACTCCGACATACACCTCCCTTTACTCCCTTGATGGCACTAACTAGGGCTTTTCTAGCGGTTTTGTAGAGCGCCTCCGCAGTGGCATCCCGGTGTCGGAATCTCGTTGCTTTCCGCCTCTGGCGGAGGCACTCCGCGTGATGCTCGCCAATTTCAGCAGTCCACCAGTATGCCGGCCTACACGAGGGCCTGACGGCCTTTTGCGGCATGCTGGCATCGCACCGCCCAGCTATGAGGCGCATATTTCCGTCGTTCCTAAAGCTTTTGAAAAGATTTCGCAGACAATTATAATAATGATAATATTGTTGATAAATTAAAAAGTTATTGCAGAATGAAACAAATAACTTGTCATAAGGATTAAAAAAAGGAAATCACAACTTGAACGAGTATAATATTAACACTTTAATGTATAGTAATTAACTGATACACAAGTGGTTCATTTTTGCATTCATATTAAACAACTATTACAATGACTATCTTCGTCGTAAATACATTATTTATAAGAGACGCAAAGCAAATCGAAGTTTTAACATCTCGCGCAGTGTATACATTACAATTAATAATCAAATCGTAGAATAGTTTCTCTTTAATTTTTTTTTTTCTGTTATTCCCGATTTTATATGTAATAATTATCATCGTATTCATGTACGCAAATAATGTGTGTTTTTTTCTGCATGTATTTTAATAATTGTGATCTTGCCGGTGCTTCACTCACGCCCTGCATTCTCATATTCTTTTATTACACAACTTTAAAGGTAATTTTAGAATGACCGGTAATATCTCTAATACGTTTGTAATAACGTGAACCTACATAAAAAATTTGTTTATACGTAATATTCGGCTTTGATTATTGCATTGCTTCAATTCATTGCGTACTCGCACGCAGCCGTTTGTACGCATTTCGACGAAATATAACCCAAAGCGATTTTTTGCACTTTAAACTAACTAAATTTCAATTTCAATTAACGTGAAAAACGCAAAATCATATTATAACGCAGCTCAGCATTGCACCGTTTGTTGGCAATGCTAATAATTCAAAATAAAATAACCAAACGCCTTGTGCTTTCGCAGATGCTTAAACATTAATACACTAAACTACATAACGTTGTAATTAGATTGCAAACACTAAAGGTGATTGAGTGTTACGTAGTGTCGTGAGCGATAATTAACAGAATTGACGTGATCATGTTCCTAACTCATAATAAATACTAAAATGATCAAAGGTATTTATACAATTTCCTGTAAGGAGCATCATCGTTGTGTGAAACTAAAATAACTCTCTAATTATGATATTTTAATTAAAGAGCGTTTTTTTAACTTTAGCGAAATAACTGAAAGTGCTATTTTAAAATTGATAACCCTCTTGCTGACTGTTGTAGAATTCGAAACGAAAAGAAATAACTTTTATGCACAGCTGAATTACTTTTCGTTGCATGGCCTCAGTCACATTTAGTAAATAATGCATTCAATATCTACATCTCGAAGCTGGATAAAAATTAATTAAAAAACTTTTAACGCCATCATAGTATTTCACAATATCAATGACGTAACAACGAACATTTGGGTATATATAAATACAGTATATAATTTTTAAAATACACTAATTTTATAAGTTAAAGATGAAAACATACTTTGATCAGTTCAAAAAATACATTAGAAAATTTGCATTCCGAGCTCATAATCTTTCTTTTCCAGTTTCAAACAATTTTTATTGTATCCCCCTGTAAAAGATCTGTGAATTTCTCGACATCATTCCCACGCAATATTTTGACTACATTTATAGATTTCTTTGCCTTAAAAGCTATCTATGAAAAAATCGAATAAACAACAATTTTAACATCATTTTAAATCTCCATATAAGTATACATACAAGTTTCTTTCCTTATATTTACGTTTTAACGTGATCAAAATTGCGGCACATCCTTTAAAATTTACAAAAAAAATATTTAAAGAGTCTGAAAATTTATACTTTATAGGTACCTATATAATATTACCTCTCCTCGGTTAATTCTTTAATTATCTTTTTTTTCTCTTCGATTAATTTTTTTTTCTTTTCTTCGTCGCACGGAATAATTTGTTACGAAGTTATTCCATGAGCTTATACGCGAATGTATTTATAAATTTGTTTCTTTGTTTGATATTACTACATGGTTATCAGATTAGATTGTGACACAACATGAAGTAAAGCCTCGGCAAAATTCACGAATTCGACTTTATCGTTCAGGGAACGCGGTAATTTTTTTGTTTTCATTAACAGGCTATCGTTTTCCTTGCGACAGCTTATGATAGAAGAGATTCTAGACGTTTTTATTATTTTTGGACTCACGATGTATCCAAGCCGTCGGTGTCATGGACAATTCTTTCATTCTTACGGCTGTTCCAAAATTTGATTCCAGTGTTACTTTACAAAAATATCCGAGTAAAATCACTTCACCTGTTGAAACTAAAACTGTACTCCATTCTTGTTTTTTCTCTGATAACTCAGCTGATATTAAAAAAAGTGTAAGTATCGTCATTATCTATTTCTGCAGTACACAGGCGATGAAAAACGAAATGGAATAAGCTTTCAGTTTCAACGAGCAAGCATTTTCATCCCAAAAATTGTACAGGACACGGGCGGTATTTGAAAACGAGCTATAGGATAAAGGTTTTATAAATTGTAAAACGGTATGAGCATACGTGAAGAACGTTTACAGTAATCACCTGTAGTACTCGTTAAAAGTTTAATCTATCCTTTGCACCAATCAAAGAATTCTTTCTCGATCATAAGGCTATCATGGAAAGTATCCAACGCCACACGTCGCCGAAACTTTCATTGTACTAAGACTATGCTTTTTTCGCCACAATTGATTCATAATAATTATCATTACAGAATACGATTATTTTTTCATTTAAAAATGGGATAATAATATTCATAGCCCTGAATAAAATGTTGAGGGGAAAATTTGTTTTAACTTTTTATTATCAATTACGGTTGTTCGACTTGCTGGACTGTATTAGACTTTTTTTACTATATCATCTTTACCGCGCCAATACAAAATAGCGAAACTCTTGAATAGCAACATTATGCGCGATAACGAATAATTTGATTTTAGAATTGACGAAACATCGTATAGGTAATTGGACGGCATAGTAGTCCGTAAGCATTAAAATACGCATTAAAATTGTATCAATTATTTTATTTAGATTTTTGTTAAAGTTCTAATTAATCTTTATAATTCATGTAAATGTTTAATTTTTAATCGTTTTCTACGCCATCTACTTTTCATTTATAGGAAAACTTTTAATTGTACTTGTAGTAAGTTGAAATTTAATTTATATTTCTTACATTACACTAATTTTTCATTAAATTCTCTACATATTAAAAGTTTCTTCAAAAATGGATTAAAATAGTAATAAATTAAAAGCTTTTTACTAATAGTTTAAATACAATTACTCATTACGGTTGCTCCAAGAGTTTCGCAATTGCATTTTCATTGTGTATACTCATATACAGCGGATCGCGCTTAATCTCGCTCCAGTCTAATTTTCTCATTGAAGTCGAATCGGCATCGTAAGGTGTATATTCTTCAATCCGTTGAAAAAACACTATTTATATCAAACATTTTACTCGTACGTAATAACATTGGAGATATAAATGTTATTAGAGTCTCTAAATGAATAAGGAGACATGCGCTTAATGAATGCTTTTGAAAGCCGTTCTTTGAAGGTGTACTTTTATAAGGAAATCGGAAAAACTCACGTCCACTACCTTTCAGTACCGAATTTCGCGTTATTATTTAGAATCTTGTGATTATTTGATTAAACTGTTTTGTTCTCTCGCTGAATGCTGCGCACTCGAGAAGCTGAAATTATTGTCACAACGGGAAAAAGATGAGAAGTGAAACGAAAGTTTACAATTGTGCATAAGATATTTAGGAAGTTTAAAATCACAAAGTTTGCGTATTTTACAATGCAAGAATGGAAAGTACTATAAAATTAATCTTGAATATTCAGCAAACAAGCGATTTAAATAATCACAGGTTATGAATTAAAAATATTAATATAAAGTTTAAAAATACATAATCCTTTGTTGCTCTTTATCAAAAATTTTAAACTTGAATAAATTATATCGATTTATTATGTTACTATAAACCTAAAAAACAATTCTACAATTGAATAATGTCTTATCCTTTAAAATGTAAAAAATTATTATAAAATTGTTCACATTCAGCACTTAGTAGCAAACCTCATTAACTAAGACACAATTAATTTAATTTCCAATGGGAGAGCCCGCGAAAAAATTTCTGCCGTTGTTTTTATCACTTAATTTTTTATACTATAAAAATTGTAAAATATCAATTCTCACAATATTATTGGGCTTAGGTAGTATTTTTTAGAGCATTTGAATTCATCAGTATTAATAGAAAATGTTTGTTTTTTGCACTTCTTAGTAACTAATAATTAACTTCTAATATTCTATTTTTCAGTATTTGTTAATATTAAATGAGTAAAAAGAAAACAACGGCAGACATTAGTTCTAGTACTCTGATCTAAAGTGATAATTATACAAAATTGTCAGATATTCATATTTATAAAATTGTTTTCTTTTTCCTTTTGATATACATATTTATAAACGCATTGAATTAAATTTTAAAGCCTTCTTTGTAAACCTTCAATTTTTCCTGGACATAATTTTCAAAGAACGTTTATATTAATCTAAGCTTTATTGGATTCAAAAAAATTTTTCAACGCTATCACGAGTTACATAATTATTAAATGTTTAAGAAGTACTTAACTCGTTGAAACAATTGAATATTTAGCTATTCAGTAATTTTATTTTTCGTTACGATAAATACCACTTTTATTTACTTATCTCAAGATAATGTTTCGAGTTTTAATGCATGTACATGTGATTACTTTATAAATTTAGTTGTCTTTATGCAAGATAGAAAAAGTGTTAAAAATACTCGTCAAGGTATTATTTTCTCTGCTTTATCATCGCTTTTTCTTTGTCTCGCTTCACTTTACAACAACAATAACATCAACAGTAAAAATGTAACTTTCAAAAAATCATCAAAGCATCCGATGTTTGGGAGTGTAGGTACGTGTGTGTATTCGTGAATAACGATTTGTTTGCCGTGTGTAATAGCAAGATACGAACAAGGCTCCGTCGTTTTAGTATCGCTCGCTCTTCATGATGCGCGGGTAGTAAATTATATATATATATATATAGTTCACGAAAGAAAGTTCATATCAGGATGCAACGAAAAAAAACGCATCTTGCACGTCGTCTCGCATTTCTTCGAATCGAAATTTCACTTTAAATTTTAAAATTTTAAATCCATCTATTTGGTATATAATGACTTATCAGACATCACGAACATTTAAAAATTGTAATTTGAAAATACAATATTTACTCACAGAATAAAGCTACAAGCAATAAGTACTCTCCCAAAAATTATTCAAAAAAATTAATTACAAATTAAATTCTTAAAGTAAAATACTGAGAAAACAAGACAACCTATGCATTCTATTTAAAAAACTTCTGTTTTACTAAATTATTAAATTTAGTAAAATGAACTATAATTAAAAAAAATAATTTTTAATTTTAACTTTTATTTTTTTGTGTACTCCACCTTGTTTTCTTTTTTATTGATGGGATTCATATTACTGTATTCTAGTCTTAAGTATCTAAGAGTCTCATTAAGTGCATATTGAGCTTATAAACATTCATGTTTAATTAAATTAAAAAACGTACAAACTTCCCTACATTAATCGAATACTTTCTATAGCGCAATATATGTTTTCTTTTACTACTTGAAAAATATACGCTAATTAATCTTTTATATAAAATTTATGTGTATGTAAGATTTTAACAGAAAGTCGGAAGTAATATTTTTAAGTAATATTTAATGCTAAAATGACGCCCAAGTCACCTAAATAAGTTTTGTATAAAAACAATTGATCGATTTTGTTTAAATTTAGGAAAATAGGTTAATACTTATTCATGTAGAAAGAACGAACTTCCACGCCTATTTTTTTCAAAATGTTAAAATTTTTTTTAATAAAAATAAATACGACAAAGCGATAGAATTATTAGTTGTGTGTTTAGTTTTCATGCAGTCCCTTATTTTGAGTAACCATTTCATTTATTTCCCAGATTTTGAGCGTGCAAATTAAATGATATTTTCGTTTTATATGTGACTTTCCGTTGCTGATATATATGTTGTATTTATTGCTTTAAAGTTAACGTCGGAGATATAGAAAGTGAAATATTTGAGTGCGTGCAAGTAATCACTTTATCTCTAAATATTAGAAGGAAGAAAATTTTCATACGCTAAAAGTGCGTAAAGACGAAGACGCTTTCGATTGCAGTGAATTTATTAATCCCGTTACAACAATCAATTATTATTTTTCTTACAAATAAAACATTTTTATTTGATCAATTAAATATCGCCTAAAGAGATTCCAATTAAATGTCTGTCTTTACAAGTACATGTCAATTTTATTATAAAATACATATTGTACGATCTTGATCGAAAGCGTCTACTTTAATCCACTCGTTATAGTTTCTACAGACAAGAGTCGTGTTAAGAGTTTAGTAAGTGAAATGTTTGTTTCAGAAAGATACAAGAGGGTCAAAAGCACTTCTTCATTATGGTAATCAAATTCCTTTATACAATATATGATTCGTTTATACGTTAAATTTTTTTTATTCATTTTAATAATTATTTATAATTGTTAGACGTTTGTTTAAAATTTTTTCTTTTTAATATTAATGAGGTTATTCGCTTCTTATTTTTTCGCTCTTTCATTATCATATCAATAACACATTATTTATTTTTATACGCTCGAATCGCCCGCGAATTATTTTACGACTCATATATAATTATTTAATATGATGATATAACTATCGTAGTTTGTATTTCTTTTTATTTATTTTTTTCTGACTTAAGCTAGTAATGAGCACAAGACGAACAGATGTACATCTTAGGAAATACAGTGGAATAATTAACCTATAACGCCATTTTTAAAATAGAAACAGAAAAATCGTTGGACCGTCGATGAGCGTCCCTACGTTTTACTTATTTTTTTTCATCATTTTACTTTAACGACAGTCCTACGATTCATCAACAAGATAACGCTAGTATTTTCTTCTCAATAAATGTTGATTTATTTACTTAGAGTCTCTTTCGCAAAAAGTTGTCTTTTTCTCTATATTGCGAGTGTATCGCATAATATCTTCTTTGTCGACAGTGTAAAGTGCGAGCGACAGATTACGTACTACAATATCATACTTTTGTATGTTTTTTCATTCGTTTGTAAAATCGGGAGAAAATCGAATGCGCGCGTCAGTTTTGATGAACTTTCTCGCTCTCTTTCGCAGACAGAACCAAATCATATAATATAACACGGGAGACGAGAAATTGGTAAAGAAAAACAAGAATAACATAGATACATCGTATTCGACGAGAAACGGTTCACCAAACGATTTCACACTTTGACACACATGCTTCGTCGTATATATTCGTATATCACATGCAAGAAAAACGAAAGCAAAGGGGAAGGAAACAATTGCATTATAATTAAATATATATGAAGTAATACGCAAAAACATAGTTACTTCCCACTTGTCTTTCATTTAACGCTGTTAACGCTACATTTTTTTCGTTGATTCTTGTTTTCTCGTTCCTCTATGTTTGGAAAAAATTGTTATCATAACTTTATATAGTTAAATGTAAGATATCAATGAGTCTTTACTTAACTATATATCCAGATGAATCTTGTTAATTGATATAATTATTGACATTAAAATATAAGTCACTCATTTTTTTTCCTTTCCCTCCACAGGCGAACGAGAAAACGAATGGATTTTTTTTATGTCGGTCGGCACGACACCGAGTCACGTTTTTTGTAATACACACAGGCTCATCTCTCCGGCACAACAATCCTTCACATCTCCATTACATCTGTTCCCAAGGAGGTACGACAAACAACAAGAAGATAATACAAAGTAGGCAAGTTTAGATATATAATATATATACGTGTGTGTATACATAGTAGAGTAATAGAGGAAAAGGATAAAAGTACAATTAATAAAGTAGTGCGCTCGTATGTCGAGAAGAGTCGACTCGGCGTCGCGCGGCAAATTTCTTTGTTTGTACACTTATGAGTGCATTTTTGCACCTTTCGGCATCACTCTTTCGTCTGCGACGCATTACGCGGGTGGCGCTATGGCTACGCGAGGCAAGTGTCAAAGTCTCGGGGCGGCAACCGCCGCCGCAGCCGCCATCCGATTTCGGAGCTCACCCGAGTACTCAGTTCGTCAACGTTTACGGCCGCACAATGGCCGAAGGCGAAAAGGCTCGTCGCGCACCAAACACGTATCTCCAAATCCCTATCACACCAAAGTGATCTCGGTAACAATTGCGTCGAGTAATATAGATTCCTCATGCTGAACGAGCGTTCTTCAGTCGCTCGTCACTACTATCTCTTTTTTTGTCGTTTAGTCTTAGTATAGAAAAATAAAAATTTACAAATTCCCCTCCTCGCGAGCCTGTCGCCTTCGGCGCTCGTCGCCGGTGGTTATCGTCGATGGTAGTCGCCGGATGAGTTTATCGCTTGCGATAAGAAATCATTTTTCCGACGCGCTCCGAAAGCGAAACGACGACGTGAGCGCGCAACGCAGCCGCGGCGACGCTGCCGGTCCGAGACAGCGACGCGACGAGAATTCGAGCGCAGAGAGTCTGTTCTCGCGTCGCGCAGCTTCAAGCTGACTTTATCTCCCGACGTCCCTCTCCCACCGGGGGAGAGACGGTTTCAGGATTGGTTTTGTCCTCTGCGCTCGACAAAAACTCGTTGTTATGGCGACTGCGTACGACTAGCCTGAGAACGCGTCTGACCATGCGCATATAAGAGGATCATCGCCTATGGACTAGCTTGCGGTAGGCACAGGCGCCGTGGACCCAGCGACCCTGGGGAGCCCCAGCGCCGCCGAGCTCTATCTCGCTGTTCCTTCGTTCTCGCTGTGCGCCTCGGCCTCCGCCTCGCTCTCTTCCCTTCGCCCCGTGAGTCTAAATTCTTTGGAGGAAATGACGTCACGCCGCCGAGGCAACGTCCACCTCGCCGGTGTGGCTCAATACTTGACTTAGAGTCAACCCTCTAGCTTTTTCTTCTGAGGAAGAATCTCATAATTTTTATAATGATAGAGGCGGATCACTCTAAACCTAAGTGGCAGTATGGCATTCGCTTTGATTGGAATAGACAGTCTACAATTCGGCTTTTGGAGTGTTGAAAAAGTCCGAAAGTGCGGCTGCGCATCCAAAGAATTTAGATAATATAATAGCTCGAGTGTGTAGCCAAGGAGTGTGTACTGGCAGGCGTACTTTATGCAGCTGTATTCCGTATAGTGTAAATATAAAATTATTGTAAAGATTATTGAATTTTCTTATTAAATTTTTTATTTATCTAAGGTTAATTTCAAACCAATTGAATGTCATTCAGAAATAACTACAGATATAGTTTCGTTTGAATTATATTACTCGCCACTACTCAGTAGGCAATTCTCTGAATTTTTCCAATATTTGAATATTAAGATTTTCACGAGTATTATCTCAAGTACGGAATACCAACTTAGTCATACGTGCTTGTTATTAATGCCATTAGCATGCAGTAGTGATTATGTTTGTAATTTTGGCAAAGATGGATTTGTGCTGCTGTTGCAAATAAGTTTCTAAAATTAGAAAAAGTTTTTCTGTTCGCGCAAAAAATTTCAAAAATCTTAATTCATCACTTTAAAAAATAGTTCATTTTTCTTTTAATGCAATGAAAAATATATATTCAACAGAATTTTACATTGCATTACCACTAAAATTACATTTCTAACAATATTTATACTAACCAATGACCAATATTTTTGTTGTTTTTTGATATACATTTTTATTACAAATCAATTTTTAACAGTTTTTCGTCCATAATTCAGATCTGCAAATATCACTAAATTCCAATCATTACAATAATAAACATCATAATTTTTGCCTTGTCTGACTTGTGCGAAAGTATTGTGTGAAAAATGAATTAACAAAAACAAAAAACACGCATTTTTAAAGTGTATACAAATTCGTTAAATAAACAAGTTAGTGGTATTCAAAAGTAATTCAAACAGGCTTACAAAGGTTAAAAAATAATTAGTAAAATAAAATAGTTAAAAAAAAAGAAAAAAAAAAGGTTTGAATTGTGCGCAATCGAAACAATACAGCGTATACAAAACATGAGAAAACGCAGAATACAAACATCGCACTTTGCGCGTGAGTCCGTCTACGTATTCTGTGCATACAATTTCAAGGACAAATAAATAGTTGGACAAAGGGGTAACAGAGTATAAAACCGCAAAGCAAAATTGTCTGCGAAAAAAGGGGGGATAAAACGTAAAGCTCTCGCACGCAAACTGTGTGTACAAATGAGATTATGCTCGTGTGTATGTGCTCCTTGCGTCTCGGCCATATATCCGTGGACGGGGAGGGCATTCGCCTCGAGCGTGTGCGCATCGGGAGCGAAGGAAGCGCGAAGCCGGCCCGGTGGGAAGACCGGTGACCGCCTAATACCAGCCGACGGCGCTGAGTCGTGGTGCACTGGTGAACCTTGCGCGCGACTGGCCGCCACCTTCAGTCTCGCGGCGTTGAGTTGGTGCGTATCGAATGGAACAGGCCAGGGGGTTCAGGAAGTCGGAAGGAGGGATTTTTCGCGTTTTGAGATGGGGAGGAGCGGGAGACGTCTCAAGGGGCGCAAGTCGGCGCCGGCTCCTCCGCACGCTCGCCAGGGTCTCACTGAGCCTGTGCGCTTGGGTCGCACTGCAACAGTCGCACAATTGAGGGATCGCTCTTCGCGCCCTCGATGAACTCCTCGAGCGAGAGTTTGCCGTCCTTGTTCTTGTCCATCTGCCGGAAGATCTTGTCCGTGCGCTTCTCCGGCGTCGACTCATCCTCTGGCATCTTCATCACCGTGCCGACCATCTTGTAGATCGCCTACGAACATCAAAGAGACTTTAATTTCCTGGTTTAATTTGCTTCGATCGGTTGAACTAATCTAAGACGCATAGTTATTGATACGCGAGAAGGTCTACGAGAAGAACAATCATCACAAGCCGTTTTACAATACAAAACATACTATTTATAAGATATTTTCATTTTTTCTTAAATATTGTGATGCATAATAATAAATATCTTGTAATCTTTTATCATTTACTAGTTTTACTGTATTTCTTCACATTTGTTGAATGATTTTAACTTGGGACAACTAAATCTACGCTTTCACTACTAATAAAATATAATATCTAATTTAAAAACGTTATTCTGTATTTTCTTTACAATCATCAGCTATTCAAACAATAATTTTTTAATACCAGCTATAATCAACGCCTTCAAGTTAGTTTCAATTTAAAAGTTTGTTTCAATCAGTTTCAATTATACGATAACAACAATTTTGATAAATAAAATAATGAAAATTTTCTAATGCTATTTTAATTATTCAGTTTTAAATACTCAAACTCAAGAATTCAATCTTGAAAATTCAACAACAACAACTAATCAAAACAGGCTTATCGTGATGACAGATTTCATCCATCACCACTTTTTTAAGAGAGCATAAATCATAACAAATAAAATAAATTACGTTATTATCCGCAAAACAGGTTATTTTTAGTCTTATTCAAATTCTATGGTCTAATTCATCCGAGATTTATTCCTGTCTAGCAGCTACTTACTAGGATTGCTTTGCTTAGTTATCATTATTGAAATGGCTTAGTCTGACGTAGAAACACGTGTAGCCGAATGAATTTCATTATTATTATTATTACGCGAGCAATTGCAGTTGGTATCTGCCCCATCAATTACGCGCAAATGGATTCCCCAACACGACCACACGTCCTAACGAATAGATCCCATGTTCCAATAATTCTTCGTATAGTTCAGGAGCTCGTAGTTAATTTGATTTATAACAACTGAACGTATTCAAATTAAGTTGAAATAGCCTTCACATCTCTTTTAATTCTAATATTATTCATGGTTTATTTGGTCTTCAATAATGTATACGTCTTGTAATAATATTATTTTTTCTTCAATATAACATCTGATAAAATATCTTATGAAACGACGCTAATGAATATATTAAAAAGACAGGTGGACAAATACTTTTTACTAACAAAATAATTGTAAACCCTTTGATATTTTTGTACTCATTTTTATTAAAAATAACTTTCGGCACTCGTTTTCTAAAACTTCCGACATTTTTTTATAGGCCCCCATTACGGAAGAGACAAAACTTAGATATATTTTGTAAGTATTATTACTAATTCAAAGAGATAATAAATAAATTGTTTAGAACATCTATTCGACTTTTTATATTGTGTAATAATTTGAGTGATTATTATATAAATAAATTATTATGAACTTCATTTCAAAATCTCAATAAGATACTAATTACGTATAGTTTAGCAAATTTTCTTATTTATTAAATTCTCTGAAAACCGGCAACTCTTCATTTAGAACATAATGGTTTCATTTTATAAGATAATTGCCGCAATAAAGCGTGAAAGCTCCCAACTTATTTTTCCGATGAAGCATATCAATTTGCCAGCAGTAATATAACGCCGGTCACGCAAGCGTAAAATATAGAGAGAAAGAGATAGGTAGGAAGAATGAAAGAAGGAAATGCTCACCGTGACGATTTCCAGCATCTCCTGCCGCGAGATGTAGCCGTTGCCGTCGAGATCGTACATGCTGAAGGCCCACTTAAGCTTCTGCTCCAGTTTGCCGCGCGAGGTGACGCTCAGGGCGCAGAGGAATTCCCGGAAGTCGATCGTCCCGTCCCCGTTGGCGTCGAACGTCCTAAAGACGTGCTCTGCAAACTGATCACGCCCACTGGCTTTAGTCTTATACTCTATTACAGCATGCTCAAATTGCGATGCCGAGTGAAAAATGTTAAGGTGATAAGTGTGTATGTGTGTGTGGATGTGTGTGTGGATGTGTGTGTGGGTGTTGCTGTGGGTGTTAATGTGAGAATTCTTATTGTATATATAAGTAGGCGGGATGAAATGTATGCTCATTGCATTTCTCATGAGAGACCGATTATACGTCGCCCCCTCCTCCGGGCGCGTCTGACTAATGCGTGAGGTGTACTACTCGATCATTTCATCTCTCTGTTCTATCTTCTCTAAGGGAATATCGAAGTTTGTCTTACATTATCAGCTTTTATTATATGATTATTTCAAGGTACTTTCAACTTCGATATTCACTTTTATACACGCAGATTCGCCCTTTGATTACCAATGGTATTTCTAAAATATATTAACTGAAAGGTTATAAAGGATTACAATGAAATGTATTAAATTCATAGTTTTTACGATCAATATCATTTTTTTGAAGTTAGAAGCCCATACGTTGGTGACCAGAAGTAAAATGAATGCAGAAAAGGTGATAAAAATTGTTATAAAAATTATGTATATAATAAAGTGTTTGAATAATAAAACTGAACTTCTAAGATTTAAAAACAATATTAAACCATAAAAACCATTTATTACACCAATGTCATAATTTCCAGCATGGTGCGATATTAATATACCTGAGTAATACCGCTGATAATCACTGGGAAATCACAGAACTGCTAAAATAGTCATGATGGTGAGCAAGCTTATGTAAATATAATAAAAAAAAGTAAATTGAACAAAAATCAATAAAATTATTGCCATGGAGTGCCAGACTACTTATGCACTTGGAGCAATAAAGTCGCGGGAGGAGGGGGAGCCCTTGTATATGCGCACGGTGGCGGCTTTGCGAAGTCGCGCGTGTATATATATATATATCTCCAAAGACCACAAGAGGCGGCATGCAGTTTAACAAGTTTTACTTTGGCCACGCAAAGCTTCGACCTAATCAATACGATACGCGCAATATGTACGGGTGCTTGGAAAGGTAATTCGTTGGTTATGATTGACGGTGGAAAGTTAACCCACTGATTTTTATTTTGTAATCTGCATTGATGTAATATAACGCGTCTTTCGACAATAAATATTGGTTAAATAAAATCTTTAGGCTGAAAAT
>JAPYZO010002859.1:0-34924 GCA_030522905.1 Torymus flavipes | reverse complement strand
AAAAAAAAAAGAAAACAAAAATTAAAGCGCGATCGTTGAAATTTCAGTTCTGACATCTAAAATGTGTGACGACGACGTAGCCGCTCTCGTTGTTGACAATGGATCCGGAATGTGCAAAGCTGGTTTCGCCGGCGACGACGCGCCGCGCGCCGTCTTCCCTTCCATCGTTGGAAGGCCTCGCTACCAGGTAAGTTGTTTTTTTTTCATCTTTCAATTGAACCATACGGTATTCTCATTTAATTGGTCATTATGGTATACCTTTGTGTGTAGTATGTTTCAAAGTAATTAGTAATTTAATTTTTGTATTATAACGCAATTTGTTTCTTGAATAAAAGATCGTTTTTCAAAATACTTTAAAACGCTATAAAAAAGTATATTTAGCTCCTGTTTATCGTCTTCCATGGAGTTAGCGTTTTTGAAATACGGATAAGAATCATAGTAACAGAAAATTACAAGTTAAGGTACTTATTAATTGTTAAGCTTTTTGATTTGTGCCCTTTACTTTTTAAAAAATTCAAATTTAATTAAGACGCCCAATACGTTCACGCATACAATCGAACAAATCATGCTTAATTAATTAGTGCTCCAAGCATAGGAAACGGTCGTGTTCCAAGCTGGACTTACTCTACTTAGGGACCGATCAGCTGTTACTCCGCGACCGTGACGTGAGCGCGCTTCCTCGCGGAACTTGCGCACCGCGCGTGTATATACTTACACGCTTGCGGCTAATTCATTTTCATTTAAATCCGTGCGAGAGGCGACGTTTAAATTTTATTGGAGGAACGGGCGCGTGCAGGCGCCACGCTCTAATAAACCGATTATCGCGCTATGAAATCCAAAATAATTAGCACGATAAATATATATAACTGTCTTGATTAAGGCGATTCGCATCTGTAACAGTAGTTTTTCAACTAACTTTTATATGTAAAAAATGATACCGTTTAACGAAAAACCGCTAATGACTCTATTCACGGTGCCTTTCGGTTTTCTTGCACCCGCGTTAATATGATTGTATATACGGTTGCGTTTTTTCCGATTATCCTAGGTGTTTATGCATTCTTACTTTCGCTTCCCTGATTTCAATATTCATTTAGGATTTAAACAGGGCGGATGAATTTGTTTAATTGAGCCTGCATATTTTTGGGGAAATATATTCATAAAAGTTAATATTTACATATATGTGCTCGTTTTATGAGGGTTATTAATACGACAGGAAGCAGATCGTATGAATGGTCGTTACATGCTAAAATGATTCTATTTCCAATGTTTTACACTTAACATTTTTGTATTAAAATTTTATATATTTTTTACGTAAATACTAATTTAGGATCCTGAATGACATTTCATTACTCGTAAAGATTCAATTAAATCAGCAGATCGAACATCCAATTAAAATCATTTTACACTCCACTTTCCACGAAAAAATTTTTCAACGTAATTTCCAAACATTAGAAAGTCGGAAAAACTTGTATCACTAATTTCCGAAATAATCTATCCAATTTATAAACACTTACGAGATAACAAGATAGTTGTTGTAATTAAGTTTTACAGCTGAAGTAGCATCATAAAAAAAATTATTTTTTTTTCTCAAACCATCGCACGATTTAAAAAAATAACACTTGCAATGTTAAAGGGCATCATGGTGGGCATGGGCCAGAAAGACTCGTACGTGGGCGACGAGGCGCAATCCAAGCGTGGCGTGCTCACGGTCAAGTACCCTATTGAGCACGGCATCGTGACCAACTGGGACGACATGGAGAAGATCTGGCACCACACCTTCTACAACGAGCTGCGCATAGCACCCGAAGAGCATCCGGTCCTCCTCACCGAGGCGCCCCTCAATCCCAAGGCGAATCGCGAGAAGATGACGCAGATCATGTTCGAGACCTTCAACTCGCCCGCCATGTACGTAGCCATTCAGGCCGTCCTCTCGCTCTATGCCTCCGGTAGGACCACTGGTATCGTCCTCGACAGCGGCGATGGCGTCTCGCACACCGTGCCCATCTACGAGGGTGAGTAGCGTTCTGACGATTTTTGCTTAATTTTTTTTATACATTGTGCTCTTTTATTGCTTATTACGTATACAGTTTAATTTTTCTTTGGTCGGGAAGCCAAGGAATTTTTAATAGGTACTGAATTGTCAATCACTATTACGCTTGTATTTTTCTTTGATTAAAAAAAAACTGCAATATTCCCACATTTATCACACGGTTTCCATATATCGCAATCAAACCCGATATAGCGCAAAACAAAAAATGGTCCCTTATATTTATGCTTTAAAAATCAAATAAAAATGAATTATTTGTATACATTTTAATACCAAAATAGTACTAAAACTAACTACTATACTTTAAGTTATATAGTTTTTTTTATTTATAACATTCACGTTGTTGTGTTATTTTATTTGCTAATAAAAATATTATAAACGCTTATTTATCATCAAATTAATTTAAAATGAATACTCGTGAAAATAATCATTACTCGAAAAAAAGTAATGTTATTAACCAATTTCGATTGTGCTCCGAAAACGATTTTAAGATCAAGGCCGGGCGTCTCGCATCTGCCCTTTTTTGGTTAATTGTACTCAAGGATATATCGATCAATTGAGCTCAAGTGATACAGAAATAATCATTATGTGTCAATAATAGACGTGAAACTCCACGGACTCATAAAGGAGGCTAAAAATAAAATGTTTGATGTTTAAAAAAATGTAACAGGTAATTTAAACTCTTAAGAAGGTGTATAAAAAATCTTTATCTGAAAATCCTTAAACTTTAAAAAATAATTATGGAATACTAATAATAATAATTCATCAAAAATTAACAATATTGTTGATGGTTATTTACATTTCATTTAATAATAAATTCTCTTTTAAGTAGCTAAAAAATATGGCTAAGTTATTTCAAAATTTTTCGAATCTTTTTCATTTGTTTACAGAAGTATTAATCCGAAAAGTGGCCGTATTGTTACAGGCGCAAAGTTAGCCAGTTTCTTTATCTAGTAAAAGATAGATTATATTTTAATATACGTTTATACATTCTTGTCAATTTTGTCTTAGAAAAAATATTGAAAAAAATCTTTTTGAATTAAATTGGGTGAATTAACTACACATGACGCAGCATAGTCTAAACTTTCGCTCTATATTTTGTTTACCTATTTCAAGTTACCTTATATCTATTTTTTAATTTATATAATATAAAATAACAAGGACATCCAAAAATAGTGAAAATATAAATATTTATTAATAACATGGTGGCAAAGATGATTGCACAAACCTAGTTACATATAGACTAATTAGTTTAATAATTTACATTTTATACAATTTTCTATCTTACCCTAAAATTTATGAAGTTTTAGAATATTCTACACAACGCGATGGATCTGTCGGATAATATTCTTGACATTTAGTCATAAGTCTTTTTAGAGCTTGAATATACTTTCGTTGTGTTTCATCGTTCATGACGTGTGCGACGTTTTTCGAGAAAATTTTTTCTCGACCTGTACGAGCGTGAATACCAACCATAGTTACACCAATGGGCCAAGGGGAATTTCCAATAGCCATTTGAAGATATGCATCACTCGCCTGGAAAATTTGAATGATAATTAATTTATTTATTGAATATTTTTAAATTTATTTGAATTAATTGCAAATATAGTGAGAAATTCAATTCAGACATTTATTAAAATAAAATTGTTCAAATCAAACATTTTTAAGGTATGGGTAATATTATACAGCTAAAAAGACTTGTACAAGAGAACAAAATATGCAACATAAAAATTACTTACCAGAATATAATTTCTTTCAAGCAAATGCTTGACAATTTCTATTAAACTATCAGTGATATCTTCAGGGAGAGATTTATTCTTTAATTTACGAAGAAGTGGTTTCAAATATTCTCTAGTCTGTGCATAGATAGCACTGTCCATTTTTCCCTTTGCACTCATTTTCTCAGCACCAGATCTACTATTTAATTGTTCACCCCATGTTTTCACTAAAAACTGTAAAAACTGTGTAATAATATTCATATTTGTATCTCTATCCTTTCTGTGCGTATCAGCTGCCATATTTTGGATATCGTCATAAGTTATTTCTGCCTCTGGAATCTTAACATCTTCTTTCTTACGTGTTTCTTGTGGTTTAGATGATTCCATCATTTCATCGAGATAAGCTTGATCAACTTGTTCCATAGCTTCTTGAAAGTCATTTCTTAAACCCTGATGAAAATTATAAGGATATTAATAATTTAAAAATACTAATGTTGATTGATAAATAATTTTAAAATGGCTTAATATTTATTTACCTTATTAACTTCTGGTTCAAGGATTTCAGATCGTCGTAGCCTTTTGGCAGAGTCGAGTTCTGATTCACCGTAAAGACAGATTGGTAGTCCTCTTTCTCTCAATTTTCGAATGATTTCAGCTCTTGGTATATGCTGTGAATTGTCTACCATAGTACTTTCCTTTTCTGTTTTATTGTCACAGTTTTCAGTACTACTGCTCGAATTAGCCTTATTTGTTATCTTCTGCTCTGTTGCTAATAAGTCCCCTCTTCTGAAATATTTTTTGTTATTTTGCTGAAATAAATAAATTATAGAAAAAGTTAACATAAGTATAAAGTGTCATATAATACTGATAAGGAATATGCCTCATTACTATTCGTACGTCATTTATATATACAAAGTGTATAGATTTGTTACAAACTATAATTTCTGTAGTCAAATGTGAATACAAAACAAATATTAAGGTGGTTTATTGTAGAACTTATACTCTGAATCAATGTACTTCACATCTGACATACGAATAGGAAGAGTCTAAGAAATAACTTTTAATTTAACTGTAAATTATAGTAACTAAAAAACAAGTATTTTAATACATGTGCTAAAGTACTTACCATCACATTCTTTTCCTCCAATTCTTTTCTTTTCTTTGCTATTTCTGCTCTAAGGATATCCATGATAAAACTTTGATTGTTTAATGTTATTTAATTAATTATATGCAAAGCAATTTGTAATATTCGGTTTTATCAACGTTGATTCTAACCTAACTGTTATAAATTATCTTCTACTGATGATTTTTTATTCAAACTGCGATTTGAATATAATTACTACAGAGATTTATAATTTCATTTGTAATAAACATTGCATTTCTTGAAAAACAAAAAAAAAAGTGAATTACTGGAAATCAACATTTGTTGTTCATCTTTCAGAGAATGAAGCTGTACTGTATTACTGTATAGGTAGGTGTCTGTAGGTCTGTTGTACATTGTATGGGCAGTTGGGAAGGGGAACTGCACAGACTGTAGAGATTATTAGACTTAGGTATATTGTGGTCTTGTTCTATTCCTTTGCGTTAGAGTTACGGTCATAAGACGTCACAAACAGTAAAAGTCCGTAATTGCGACGAAAAATTCAGTTTTGGCGCGAAATTCAAAATTTATTCTAATAGTTTTAATAATATTTTAACGTAATCAGCGTTTGTACGCTTAAATTTTATTCATTTTTCGACAACACATTAAGTTACTTATTTTACATGCTAAATAGTATATTACGCAATTAGTTGCTCGCCTTCGGCTCAGATGGAATTTACACGTGCTTCTTATGAATTTTATTCATTTTTCGACAACATATTAAGTTACTTATTTTACATGCTAAATAGTATATTACGCAATAGTTGCTCGCCTTCGGCTCAGATGGAATTTACACGTGCTTCTTATAGAGTGTCCCTCCTTATCCCCGTGTTACGTATACTATTTTTCACTATGACCGTGCCGAAAATACTATATTCGCGTTTTTCGGCCAGGTGGTGAAAATTATCATGTTTAAAAAAATTGTTCACTTAGAAATTCGGAAAATCGGATAGAAAGTATGTTTTATATGTGATTTAAAGCAAAAAAAAACATTCATGTCAGATATTTATCATACAATACATAATAAATGGATTCATTGAAGGTTCTTGATATTAAATATTGAAAATAGCTTCACTTCCGAAATAGTGTATAAATATGCACTGGGGAATAGTGAGTATACACAATTTTCATTGTATATTAACTTTTTTTAAATAGTGAAATCTCACTATTTTACGAAGTCAATGTACACTGCTAAAATAGTGGAAAAACACTATTTCGTTGTGTATACACACTATTTCGGCAGTGCAGCAATTTCCACTTATATATATATATATATATATTCTTCTTCATTTTATATACATTGAACTTTTATAAGTAGTAGAAGTACATCATATAAATTACTGATCCATTAACAACTGTTATCTGACGATTGTTTTAGATAAAAAATGTCGGAAGGAATGATATTTATAATCAAGTTATTTATTGCATGCAGAAAATTCAATCATCGAGAACTTATGTTTTTTATAATTGATTTTATATGCAATATTCAAAATAATAATTATTTTGTTCATCTTTAAGGAATAACTAGGGAAAATTGGGTAACATAACATTTTCTCTAAAAACTTTTACTTTAAATTGAGGAGGACGCCACAAGTTACATTTTTTTTAGTTATATTTTCTAATTGTATGGGCATATTTTTGCATTTGCATAATAGCTCTGATTGGCTGTTTCCATGACGCAACCTTTAAGCTCTATGCCGTACCATGTGATTTCAGCCTTAGGGAGTATCTACACTGGGGGCGCATTATGGAGCGCGTCAAGGTGCGCGTTCAAACTACCCGACCAATCACAGCTTGCTCGAGCTGAATCGAGTAGAAGGAAAGAGTATCTAGTCCGCTAGAGTCAAGCTGTGATTGGTCGGGTGCGCGCAGTTTGAACGCGCATCACGATGCGCTCCATGATGCGGTCCAACGTAGATCCTACTTGCTTAGAATGCATCGTTTAGTTTCAGTCAAAGCTGTGTATCTTATAATAGAGTAGTAATCATCAGTAAATCGTCAAATGTAGTTTCATTTCTATGATACAGCTCTATTGGTGTTTGTATTGTGTGAAGCTGCTATTTGGAAATCAATTAAATTTAAATTAATTTTTAACATTATCAATTTTTCCTGCTGTCTAAATAGAACTCCGTTTATTTTCTTCATAAGACTATTATTAAGTAGTGATAAAAAGATACCTAACCACTTTCTACATCGATGTGAATTCGCAGCAATTATCAACTTCTAAATGATTATATATTATTGTTCTTCTTCTGACAGTATCTGTGAAATAAATGGGAAAATTGAATGGAACAACAATTTTGACTAATTTTCGAAATAATTAACGTACAAATTTTCTTTGCGTTCTCTGTATGTATTTTTTGTTAATTGATTTGCTGTATAAGTTTAATTTTAATTCATATATATTTGTAGCTCTAAAATGTTTGTAATTGAATCTAAGATTTATAGATGCTACTGCAACAATATAAAATTTATTTATGTGTAAGAGCGTTATGATGCATCTTCTTTACTGATGCTGCATTTAGGCTTAGACGATATAACATATAGAGTCGTAGAACCTGTAACGATCGGAGATTTAGATTGTAGAACCGCTTCAAATGCATTTATTCCTCACAGTTTTCCTGTGATTCAAACAAATAAAAAAGAAAAATACCAATAAAATCACCCAAAGATAGGAGATTATTAATCGATAAATAAATATAAAACTTGAAGTTTATTTTTATTTACAACGGTTTCTATAAAATTAATGAATTAAACTTTTGGATGATACATTTAACACTGGCTGAATTCTTAGGAATCTATTTTTATATAATTGTTGCAATTATAAGAGTCATGAATGAGTTGAAGAATATCGATAAAATTAGATAAAGACTGCTGATAGCTGGGTTTCCCGGGCTCAGATATCAGATACCCTATACAAGGAACGTCCGAAAAGTAATTCGATGGCTCATTTTTATTAAAAGGTGGATTAAGTATATGGATGACATTGCGTAAAAGGGTGTGAAACAAATTTTATGAATTTGTTAGTGATACAAAAGTAAGGTTTTTTATAAGTGAGAGATTTTATATAAAAGCGGTCACAAATAATTTCCTTGGAGTACCAATGATTAATGTATCGAATAATCACAAGATATAATATACTGGTAAAGTAACAGGAAACCTGTAAGAAAAGGCAAAATACGGTTTTATCATACTACCCGTAATTCTTGGACGAATTTGGACGAATACAAGAGAGAACAAAGAAGATTGTGTATAGTATCACTACAAACCTGTTAATATATTATTTGTCTTTTATTAGATTATTTAAGTTAAACCCATTAGAACCATGTCCATTTTTGAAGAGTACGCAGTGCGAGAAGCAACAAAGGAAGACTTTCCAATCATTAATGATCTGTTAGAAAAACACTTTCATCCCGAAGAAACTATCTTAAAGTGCCTTTTATCTAATAGCAAATCAACCCTCACAGAGACCGATTTGCAGCAAATCGACGAAGACCAGCGTCGATCAATCCAGGCTATAGTTATGAATTACATTTGTCTAGTCCTCGTACACAGACCAACTAACGACATTGTAGGTGTGAACGCGATGATGGCAAGCGAAAATCCAAATTTGTCTATCGAAAATCGTTCCATCGACACTCAAAAGGCCTATCCACCTGAGAGCAAGCTTGTGCAAGATTATTTCAATTGTATGAACGACATTCTTGACAGTTGTGAGATCTTCGTCAAGTTTCCAAAAGTCAAGCGAGCTCTGGAATTTTATGATATTGCCGTACACAAGCAGCATCGACAGAAAGGTTTATCAAAAATTCTGATGAAGGAAGGAATTAAGTACGCGAAAAGTCACGGAGTTGACATGGTGTTCGGACTGTTCACGTCACCTTTTTCGAAGATGGGCGCTGAGAAGATAGGCATGACAAAAGTCTTGGATATAGATTTGTTAAAGTATCGAGATTCTGATGGAACATTGTTGTTACAGGATTCTGCACCGCACAATGTTGCTTCAGTAATGGCTATTGTGATGGACACATAATTGTGATTTTATGTTGTATGTGAAATAAATAAATATTGTCATAAAAATATGAAATTGTTTATATTAAATATGTTTGAATATTCGCCTTTCCATGTTAATTGGTTTACTATCATTTCACTTTTGCTTTCTCAAAGAGGAAGCTTTGTAATGGTGAAAAAAATTTTTGAAACAAAAAATGTTTACCAACATGTTTTAAGACTTTTGGCACTAAAGTCCGTCGTTTTTGAGCAAAAAAATTTTCATGAAAAGTACATTTTCCTCACACCGGGCCGAAAGTGCCTCATTCCCGCCCAGCTCCGAAATGGAAATTTGGCATTTTCGGCCTCGATCTGAGGAAAAATAGTATACGCTCCACGGTAGTAAAATCGGCCAGCCCACATCTCGTGTTTGCCACCCTCGTCTTCGGCTTGGGTGTCAATTTACACGAGCTGTGGTCTGTGGACTATCCAAGTTTTTTCCTCCCTAGGTGCGTAATCTAAAAATTTGGAAGAGAGGCAGATTTTTATATTTTCGAACCAGTGTACTCTTTGTCTTGAATAAACATAAGGAAAAAGACTTTAACTCTATTTTTTCAACATGTTCCCGGACTCATCATATTTCTCCATTTTTTAAGAAAAATTTGCCGAAAAAAATCACAGAACTCTACTTTTTTCATCCAGTATTCTTAGAAAACGATACAACTCTGCTTTTCCAGTTGAATATTTTCGGAATCAACTATGTAACTTCATATAAAGACATTTCAATGAAATTTTTATCAAATTGTCTTCAATAAAAACGCATTCTACCATACTTATGGCTCGTATAAAAATTTACACATCGTATTAAATATTTCAATCGTATTAAATTTTCATCGTATTAATATCTAATTGTAAGAGGCATAATAAAGAAAAAAAATATTTCAACATCTAGTTGGAGTAGTCAATTATTTATTTCATGTTTAGTTCAAATATTGTTTTTTCATAATCTATATAGCAGTAATGAATGTAACTTTCTAGATATATCCATCTGGTCATGAAAAATAAAACAAAAATATAGCAATTCAAATAGAACACTTTAATAATGTACAAGTTTCATTATCATTATTGAATCATTATTGAACTGTATGAAAATTTACGAACAATATGATAATATATTTATATTTAATTAATAACATATTTTACTATATTCAAGTTGTAATTTATGTAAACAAATCAATAGTTTAGAATTATTGAATTCTTTGAAAATAATAAAGAATGTCAAAAATCTCGGCGCAGACAAAAAGTTCACATCTGTATTGAAAGACTACACACATTTTTCCCGAGACGCGAAAACGACTGCTTCTATATATAACCTCTCGTCGGCGGGAAGGGGGGGGGGGGGGTTATTGATAAGTACCTGTCTGTCATTTTATATATCTCCAATACAGACCACAGTTACAAGTTGAAGCAGTCTTTTAATCAGCATTTTCAACAAAAAAAATACTATAAAATCGTTAGAAAAAGATTAAAATATTATCAAACATATTTTAATGCGACGTGTTTATATTATATATATGCTCAATATAAATTGCTAAAGAAAGTTTTTTTAATCCATTAAAATATAATCCCTATCGTAAAGTGACATTCACAATTATAGTCGTATGCTAAAATTTGATTTTTAGATTCAATCGACTTAATAACGTGCACACCTTGTGTACTCTAGAACGATATAAGTAACTGTACGTGCTGCTCATTTTGATTTCAATTTAATCTTTGATGATTAATGAATGATATAATATAGAAGTCTACATTATTCTATTATCTTTCAAAATAAGTCGTAATCATCGCTCTAATAAATGAAAATATATAAATCAACAGTGTTTGTGATACAGATAAAGAGTGATTACAATGACTATGTTAAAATAATAAATCAATTTACATGGGAATGCGAATATTGAAACATATTTTAATGAAAACCACTTCATATTTTTATTACATATTTATTTATTTCATATAAAAAAATCACAATTATGCGTCAATCACAATAGCCATTACCGAAGCAATATTATGCGGTGCTGAATCGTGTAACAAGAATGTTCCATTGGAATCACGATACTTTAACAAATCTATATCCAAGATTGTTTTTATGCCCATATTTTCAGCGCTCCTTTTCGAAAAAGGTGATGTGAATAGTCCAAACACCATGTCAACTCCGTGACTCTTCGCGTATTCGATTCCTTCCTTCATCAGAATTTTCGACAAGCCTTTCTGCCGATGCTGTTTGTGTACGGAAATATCGTAAAATTCTAGAGCTCGCTTGACTTTTGGAAATTTGACGAAGAGCTCACTACTGTCAAGTATGTCTTTCATACAATTGAAATAATCTTGCACGAGCTTGCTCTTAGGTGGATAGACCTTTTGAATGTCGATGGCACGATCTTCGACCGGCAAATTCGGATTGTCCATTCCCATCATCGCGTTCACGCCCACAATCTTGTTGGTTGGTCTGTGTACGAGAACTAGACAAGTGTAATTTATAACCATTGCCTCGATTGATCGACGCTGGTCTTCGTCGATTTGCTGCAAATCGGTCTCTGTGAGGGTTGATTTGCTATTCGATAAAAAGCACTTAAAGATGGTTTCTTCGGGATAGCAGTGTTTTTCCAACAGATCATTAATGATTGGAACATCTTCCATTGTTGCTTCTCGCACTGCGTACTCTTCAAAAATGGTCATTGTTCTAATGGATTTAACTTCAATAAACTAATAGCTTACAAATAATATATTAACAGGTTCGTAGTGATGCTACCAACAGTCTTCTTTTCCCTCTCCTGTATTCGTCCAAAAATGAAATATGATACAACAGTATTTTGTTTTTCCTCACAGGCTTCGTCCACTTTACCAGTATATTATATCATGTGATTATTCGATTCGATCATCGTTGGTACTCTGATGAAATTTTTATAGTGATGATAGGGAATCGCAGGTGTAATAATTTAAGCAAGTAGACTATACAAGAAGAAGTAATCGGGCTACTTGTTTTATAACTCCGTTCTGTTGAGAGTCAAGAAGCTGAATACACGTAATCGACAGTAGAAACATTGAAGAAGCGCGATTTCTCCACATCTTTCGCGATTGCGCGCTCTCATATCATATGAGACCAAATGCACTTAAAGCCTCTTACCAAAACACAAGATTTCTGGTGAGATATCTTATGAAGTAGCAAATTTGATGTAATTGTTTTTATATTAAGTCGAAGCCAAAATTTTAGTAGATTTTATGCTCGTCTCATATGTATCGATTGTTTCTATATAAGCTCTAACTTTGAGATATCGCGAATTAAAGGGGCTTCAAATGTATAGCGTAGTTACAGTCAAAGATGTATGAATAGATGTATGTCTCATTACCACGAAGCAATCAATTTTATCGGTTACATGGATCACTTATTATTTATTTATATTATCTAAATATACAAAGATTATTAAGTGGTAATGGGAATCGACCGTATCGTTGTCTACATCAACGTGACTTAAATATTTATCAACTTCCAAAGAATTAATGGCATTTCTTTTTTTAAATGTTCAACTGAATAGCGTACAGTACATTTTTTGAAACAATAAATATGAAAAATTTTGTAATGCAAAATCGATTTATAGAGCCAAAATGCTTATACGTAAAATTATACACCAATGTGCATCTATTCTATGATGTGCAACAGAATTACATCGTACTAAATTTTCTTTACTGATGTTGACTCAAGAAAAAGATACCAAAAGTCGAGAAAAAGACACTAATCAATAATTCAGTGTAAAATTGTGTAACTAGAATTGTTTTCGAGATACGTTAAAAAATCTAAAATAAATTAAAAAAACCTGTACATAAACATGTACACAGCATTTTGTATCCAACATATTGTCAACTGGGAGAGATAAAGTCCTATCTTAGCATTACGGGGAAAATAATCCTATCTCAGCATCGCGTAGAACAAAAAAGACCTATCTTGAGCACTTCGCGTTTTTACTAACGTTTAAGTTGAGAATTGCTGAAAAGTTTTGAAAAATCGGTCTCCGTTTCACGCTGGGCTAAAGAAGGATTATGGTTATGCTAGCGAAATTATTTCTCTATCCTACTATTGTACATCAACATATACTTTCATTGTTAAGTATTTGATTTGAAGAGAAAATTGAATTTTAAAATAAATAGGTCTTTTTCCATACGAAACTGAGATTAGGACTTTCTCTCCTCCAGCCGAAGATATTTTATATATCTAGATGTCATGGTCTTTTAGTTGTGTATTTTGATTAAATAGATAAATAAGTAATTACATAAAAATGTAAATCTAAACTTTACTATATTTATAGCACATTATAAATTACAAAATTAGAGTGATGAGTATTCCGCTTTGATAACTTATATAGGTGTAATTAACATTTCAAAAGCTTTTTATAAAAACCTAACAAAGAATAAATTAGCACTTAAAAGAATTATCGATTCCTTAGTAAAAAAATTCTAAACAAATATTGTAGTTACAAGTGTTGCGAAGAAGTCAGCTTATGCAAAGAAGAATTTTTCGCAATCATTATATAAACGAGGAATATTGATTAAAATTTCAATGTCGAGATTGATATTACGTGCTGATTATTGGGTTTCCCGCGGTCAGATATCAGATACCCCACAAGGAACAACCAAAAAGTACAGTCCGATGGCTGATTCATTGAAAATAAGACGTGGTGAAAGAAATAAAGGAAGTCAATAAACAAACCCCGAGTGAGCAGCACGTATAAGAGAGCCCTCGACGTTTCAAGAGATCAGTATTATAAATAAAGCAGCATTCATTTACCAGAAGGCTAAATTTTCTTGAGGAAAAGGATTTTAAATAAAAGTGGTCACATTAATATCAATCATACCAAAGAAACGGAACAACAAGTGGCAATTAAGGAATTTAGATCATCGTTTAGACTGTTTAAAACAGTTTTAGTTTATCTATTTAAACTAACATTATTTTTCTTAAATATAACGCGATCCCTATGCAAAGATAGTCACATGGTATACAAACCGCTGCAGGCAAACTAAACTATGTGGAGGACTTTTTACTTTCTAAATAAGAGAATATTGACGTGTAATAAGTGAATTTAAGTAACTTATTCGAATTGAGAAAGTAGTTTTAGATAAGCTGTTACGATACAAAGTACGCACACAGGTACAATGGTGTTTGCTGACGAGTACGTATTGCGGGAAGCAACCCGAGAGGACATCTCAATCATCAACCATCTTTTAGAAGACGATTTCTTTCCCGAAGAAACCATCTTCCAGTGTCTTTTGTCGAAGAGCAAGGGAAACCTCACCAAGGACGATTTGAGGCAAATTTACCAGGACCACCGACGATGGATCGAGGCGATAGTTACGAATTACATCTGTCTAGTCGTTGTGCACAGACCAACCAACGAGATCGTAGGTGTGAACGCGATGGTGGGAATGGACAATCCGAATTTGTCGATCGAAGATCGCGCCGTCGACGCTCACAAGGTCTATCCGCACAAAAGTAAACTCGTGCAAGAGTATTTCCGGTATACGAACAGCATCACTGCCAGTAGTGAACTCTTCGTGAAGTTTCCAAAATGCAAGCGGGCGTTGGAATTCTTTTATGTCGCCGTCGACGGGAGACACAGGCAGAGAGGCTTGTCGACGCTTCTGATGAAGGAAGGAATCGAGTGCGCGAGGAGTCATGGAGTTGATCTGGTGTTCGGAACTTTCACGTCACCCTTCTCGAAAAGAAGCGCGGAAAAACTGGGATTGAAGACTGTTGTCGATATAGATTTACTTAAGTATCGAGATGCCGATGGAACGATACTGTTTCGAGATGCTGTACCGCATAACGTTGTTTCGATAATGGCTATGTTGACAGACGTGTAGTTGTGATATAGTATATATATTGAGTTGTTTTTATTCAAATATTTTTAATTAAATTAATAAGTCTATGCATTATTTTAGTTTTACAATAAAAGTCTAATGTGAAATATAACGTAGTATAGCGTCGTGATGTAGTATGTCCACTTCCTTACGTTATTTAGTATAAAAAAGTTGTATTTATAAGTTATATTGTAATTATTTAAATATATAAATGCTCTGTTAATAATAAATGGACACTTTAAATACATGATTGTCCTTTTAATTCATTACATATACACGTTTATTTTTTGCAAAGTAAGCAAGATTAAAGCATGTAAAATACTGTGCATTAAAGTATTTTATCTATATTTATCTGGATGTAATTAAAGATAAGAAATTTCTGTGAAGTCTTTCAGAATCACTTTATGTATTAAGGTAATTTTTTTGTGTTCAGAGAATTATAATTATAGAAGTATAATAAAATATTGATAAAAGATATTGTACATTTTATTGTTGCTCTTTCCGCATTCAATTGTTTATATAATGCTTTCAAATAAATTGGATCTAAAAATCGAATACGTTCCGTATCGGAGCCGGGCGGGAATGAGGCACTTTCGGCCCTGTGTGAGGAAAAAAGTATATGTGTGCTCGAAAAAATAAAATTTGAATCCATATTTCGGATTTCACAGCAGATTTAGGTGGATTTGCACATATACATTAATCAGTATTACCGAAAGGAAAACAAGCGCAGTAGTGAACGATTAAATTCAAATATCTAAAACAGGCTGGCTGATTATAGAAACGGACTTAAGTTTCGAGTTAAAATCTTTATCCTCTCAAATTTCATTTTAGTTTGTTTCATTTCAAATGTAATGAATAACAGAACACTTTAATTAACTAACGTCACATTTCAGGATATGCCCTGCCCCACGCGATCCTTCGTCTGGATCTGGCCGGTCGCGACTTGACCGACTACCTCATGAAAATCCTCACCGAGCGAGGATATTCTTTCACCACGACGGCCGAGCGTGAAATCGTCCGCGACATCAAGGAGAAGCTGTGCTATGTTGCTCTGGACTTCCAGCAGGAAATGGCCACCGCTGCCGGCTCAAGTGCTCTCGAGAAGAGCTACGAGCTTCCTGACGGACAGGTCAGTTTCATTATAAATTTTAATCTATGGATTTAATTAGGAAATTTGTTTACATTGAATTGGCTAATCATAACGTTCAAGGTTTATAAAGAATGCGCCTATATCATTAAAAATTACGTTTCAGTCATAGTTTATTACAATAAAAATATTAAAAATTAAAAATTCTTTTTACAAGCATAAAAACCATTGGCGTATGTACAATATTGACTTTTGAATATGATGTAAGTATCAAGCTTTTTATTGACTTTTAAGTGTCATATAGCCATTATCTTTTTTTGGTTAACCGAACTTAATTGTTAATTTATATTGATTTTAAATTCATTAAAAAATTTATTCAAACATTGCATTTTGAGCCTAAACGGAATAGCCTTTTAATTGTGAATCAAATTATATTTTATGCTTTTTTATGAAAATGCTACTTATGAGGACTCCGAAATTGCAGCAGCATTTTTTTTCTATTTGTAGATAAAATCCTATTTATAGAATTAATGAAAATCTCAAAATTGACTATTTTTCAATGTTTAGATCTTATCCCTGATTTCGAATCTATTACACAGCTATAATATTCATGCATCTCATAACCGTTTTCTATGCCCAAACAGGTGATAACGATCGGTAACGAGCGCTTCCGTTGCCCGGAGGCGATGTTCCAGCCCTCTTTCCTCGGCATGGAATCCTCAGGCATCCACGAGACAACCTACAACTCAATCATGAAATGCGACGTCGATATCCGTAAGGACCTCTACGCCAATTCCGTCCTCTCTGGCGGCACTACGATGTATCCTGGCATCGCAGACAGGATGCAGAAAGAGATCACGGCTCTCGCTCCCTCGACCATGAAGATCAAGATCATTGCACCGCCCGAGCGCAAGTATTCCGTCTGGATTGGAGGCTCCATCCTTGCCAGTCTCAGCACCTTCCAGCAGATGTGGATCTCAAAACACGAGTACGACGAGTCTGGACCATCCATTGTTCACAGGAAGTGCTTCTAATTTCAGTAATACTCTACGTCATGTGTGGATTTGCTCTATTCGATCATTGATCGTTCGTTGAAGAATGGTTTGCGAAGGAGAGTTTGGTCAAGAGCTGTTGATAATGAGACCGAATATTTTTACATTCCTTCGAGGCATTTTCTTTCAAAACTTGGTCTGTTCGTTTCTAGTTCTTCTAATACTTTATATTTCTTCTCAACATAACGAACGTAAAATTATATTTTTATAGGTAGCTACTTAAACAAAGCAAAGATTACATATTATTTATTTTGAAAAATTTTGTAATTTTATTTTTTTAATATTTATTTTCATGTACGTGTATATAAATACATCATATCTGTTCAATTTTATTAAATTTTACCAATTTTATTGATTGAAACTCTCGAGGAAGTAGTTGCTTAAGAAATGATTACCTATTGCTTTATGACACGATTTCACTATGGAACTGGGATACAGATATAAAACTAGAAGTACTGTATCTAAGATATGATTTATTATTTATTTATGATAAGATTCAATACATGTATTAATTTAGCTTAATATTAATATTTTTGTAAAGTTAAACATGTTAAAAGTTTATATAAACATAATAAACTGGCTTGTTTTAATGAAAATAAAAGGTATTTAAAATTTATATTTTATATTTATTTGACAGTTTTAAATTACACTCGACACTGATTTCCCTGTATAAATATATGTTTAATCATCACTAAATGACATACCACTCATAGAAAATAATATGCTCACATACACTCGAACCTGACAGTAACATCAGAGCATCCTGTCTTACATAATTATTATGTACTACCGTAATATTTTTTTTTATATCATACCCGTAAAATTCGATTTTACGGACTGTTTTACGCCCTAAAATTTGATTTTTGAAAATACGTAATTATATACAATTTAACAAGACTTGCCTACTCCCAGTTGAACTATATAATTATATATATTTGTATCTTATAACGTGTAATTATTAATGAAAATATATATGTGGTTGCCCATACACTATAAACAAATATTTAATCGCCATCTCTGTGAAATATCAATCAGCTCATGGTCGTGATTTTGGAGAAATTTGTTTCATTCTTAAAATTAAAATCAAATCTAAAAGGATCAGCATTTTGATATCTAAAAAACTTAGATTATTTCATAGTTTGAAAAAATAACTATGATAAAATGCATTTAATCCAAGGTTATAAATAAAATAGCAATAAAACAAAACCGTATGATGTTATTGAAATGATCCAGGAAAATTTGTATAATTTTGAACAACTAACAATAAGAAATGATAATAAAAACCAAACTAAATATCTATGTAGTGAAGTAAAATAGTTAGTTTTATTTTAATGGCCTTGGGTCACTATGAACGACCCCTTTATGCCACAATGCATGTATTTTTTTACTCCAAGGGAGTGAATTTGTTTGTTAGCGAAGTCTATAGATAGTTGGAGACCGCCCCAACTACTGGATCTACAGTTTCAAGTGGGTTCCGAACCACCGAAACCACGGTGAAAGTAAGCACATGAAAAATTCGTGTTTCAGTGGTGGTGAAGTAAAATGGGTTAGATATAATAAAGATGAACATAATATTAAGAGAAGAGGGAAAACAAAATTTAGATTAGAAAATGTGATTCAGCAGTGTTAAGTCTTGTCCCAATGAGCAAAGATCGAGAAATAAGAGGACTTTAAGACATATTAGATCTTGTTCATTGAGAGTTGAAACATTTTTATCAAACATTGCCCACTGATGATGACACGTTAACGATGGACTTTGATTTTGAGGATATGTGTACAAAAAAATCCAGTTTTGAATTGGAAGCACCCACACTGAATGGATTGAATCAAAAGGAAATTCCCTTTGGGAAAATCCTCTGGATGCAAAATCATTGTCTTATTGAATGAAAAATTTTATTTTGATATCGAAAATATAAGTTTTCGGTTCCCAATTATTATCCTCTAGATTGAAATAGAAACTTCCTTTCGGGTGTAAATTATTTTAGTAAAACAAAAAGTAATACTTAAATCCGAAGGTCGAGAGTTCGATTCCCGGTGACTGCACTACTGAACTAACTTCGTACAACATTTTTTTCTTTGTTTTTTTTCACAAGTTTAACAAATTATCAAGTGCTTGTACTATATAAATGGTAAAAAAAATCGTGATTAGTGCTTGCACAATAATTAGCAGCAGTAATTACAATTTTTTTAGCAGAAACATTCTAGAATAGACATTTTTTGAGTCAAGAGATTTCTTCTTAACACAAGCGAGTCTTGATTTGCAAGGAGTTTCCTCTTGGTTTAAATACACTAGAATTTTGTGTTCAAAATCAAGAGGAATATCCTTTTGTGAAAAATAAATTACTCAAATCAAGGAGCAGGGGAGCGCTCCGAAGGCAAGTATCTGTCCAATATAGAAGAAGCCTGAGGGACGACCGTGCTAGACATATTACTATTACTCTTATCTCAAATGAAAATTTTTCTGAGTGCATGCTCGAACAGGTGATAAGGAGCGGTAACGAGCGCTTCCGTTGCCCGGAGGCGATGTTCCAACCCTCTTTCCTTGGCATGGAATCCTCTGACATCCACGAGACAACTTACAATTCGATCATGAAGTGCGACGTCCATATCCGTAAGGACCTCTACGCCAATTCCGTCCTCTGGCACTATGATAAATCTGGCATCGCAGACAGTATATGCACAAGTGGGTCGGGAGGGTGGGGGGTCCAGAGTTCACTACACACGATTCATTTTAAAATTGAAGTCAACTATAGACGTTTTTCAGTTCTACATATGCTAATGTTCTAGGGGAATCATCTCTGTTCCCCATTTCAAATCATGTCTTCATCAACATCTCAACTTCGATACGAAAAAAATGCCCATAACCTTGCCCCATCCATATCATGTTCATCCCACCCATTGTCATGTTTTTGCGTTATACTTTGCGTCTTTTTTTATCTTGTAATTATCTTTGTAATAACACACTCACTAATTGTATTTAATCCTATCTATATTGTTCAACACAATGAACAGTGATAAACATTATATTATCTTATCTAATGCAGATTGTTATTAATTTTGAGATTCTAAATTACAAAAATTATATTTTCGAATGTAACAATAAATTCACCTACTGTCCAAAACATCAAATTTCATCAATACGATTTCAAAGCAAATATAACTTGTTTTTAATGATTTATTTCGAAATATCTTTATTGTATCCCTATTAAAATTCTATCAATGAAATTCGATATTTTGGACAGTAGGAAAATTGTTGCATTCGAAAATATGATTTTCGTAATTTGGAATTTCGAAATTAAAAACAATCTGCATTAGCACGTGTCGAACTGAACAACGTCTACAGTTGAATTTTAAACTGAATCATCTAAGCTCTGGACCCCTCCCCTGCCACAGAAAGAGATCACGGTTCTCGCGCCTTCGACCATGGAATGATTTATTATTTATTTACGTTAAGATTCAATGTACATGTATTAATTAAGCTTAATATTAATATTAAGTTAATAAGATGTTAAAAGTTTATGTAAACACAATAAACTGGCTTATTTTAATGAAAATAAAAGGTATTTAAAATTTATATTTGATATTTATTTTACAGTTATAAATTAATACTATTGACTAGTAGAAGAATTTTTGTTGTTACAAATAGCATGTAGATGTATTATTAAAAATCTTTAAAGAATTTTACAATAACTAAAGTTGAAAAAATCTTAATATTTTTTAAGAAAACATAAAATTATTACACTTTTAAGAAATTTGTTTACTATAATTATCTTAAATAATGTGGAATGTTAAATGAACTAAACATTATCTGTATATATAAAAAGAAAAATGTGATTATAGTTTTCTTCGCATATATATCTTTTTATTTCTATAATATAATTAGCAGTATATACATAGTATAGTAATTAAGGCAGATCTGAAAGTAAAGTGAAAATGTCTTTGCCTAAAAACAAAAAACATCTTTTACGCTGAAGACGCTGCTAAAACTGTGACATTTTTTGCAAGGAAAAATTAAATACAGAATTCCGACAAGGACACTTCGTCGAATCTACCAAGCAGTTGCCACGACATATAATTCAAAATATCATAAATTCTCCATTCGTTATTCTCATGATTAAAAAAAATTATACAAGTATTGTACACAAGGCCTCTCTCATCGAAAAAGGTTTTCTTTTTTCCAATCGCTCCGTCGGACGGTCAATTACACAGTAATTACACCAGTTACTTGAGGTTTTGTATACACACACATATATATATAAGGGCTACAGTTCGCAAAGAAAGAAGTAGTAATTATAACAGAAATAAGAATGTCATGCGTTTCATCGATGAGGTATGACATCGCTCTCATAAGGGCTTCTCTGCTGCAGATATTACACTCGACACTGATCTCCCTGTATAAATAAACGTATGTATAATCATCACTAAATGATATACCACTCGTAGAAAATAATATGCTCTCATACACTCGAACCTGACAGTAACATCACAGCATCCTGTCTAACAGAATTATTATATACTATCGTAATATATTTTTCACTCTTAACCAGAGCTTGGAAGGCCCACGCTTGTTTTTTTTACTTCTCTTTCGACTCTACCGGCGCAGGGTCGTGCCGAGTATAATAATACCAAGTTTAAGCACAAACATACAAAGGGATTTATAGCTTTTCTTTTATACCACAGAAAAGAAGTAGCTCGAATTCACGTATATCGAGTGACTTAATGAATGTTCATATATTCCGTGATACAATGAATTCATATAGTTACTAATATACGTAAATAATTATATAATTAGCAGTAAAAAATAATTACATTTACAGTACTAGACTTTTACGGACGCGATTTGAAAAATAAAAAGACGCATTACGAAGTATAAAAAAGAATGAAATGAAAAATGATCGTATCGATGACGTCATATAAACATGATCTATGTAGATTGAGTTATACTAACATTTTGCACTTGCTAAAAAATATAAATAAAACCCGTGCTGATTGAACATAGGCCTGCTTAATCGATATTTCGTTTATATTTTTCTTGAGACGATAAATGGCGATCTCTCTTTTATATAGAGAAAAATTTACAAAGATCTGTCAACAGACACTACACGGTATACTTTACTTTTTCTACAGTTTATACAAACGTTTTTTTTTTCTTCGAAAGCAATAATAGGACACAATTTGTTCGTTCATTGAAATTTATAGAATTCGTTTGTCTCTGACAATAATTTATCAAATCTTACAAAATCTAAACGCATACAAAGTATATTCACGGAATAAAATAACAAAACGTAGCACTGGTTACAGGTACGAAATAAAAAAATCAGCCTATTGCCTCATCGACGTGTCAGTACATACGTCACAATAAACTTCCAAAGAAAATCTAAATGAACAGCTGCTCGTTCTCTTTAAAACGTTCGAAAAATGTTACTAAAAAAGACGGAAGTTAAAAAGAAAGATATCTTTGGTGCCCTATGATACACAGCGGAAATAACGCACTCGGGATAAATAAAAATTCAAACACGACCGATACCGCATAAACCATTCACATCAATTAAAATGTTTTTCTCTGAATAAAATCACCTTTGCACTTGACGCTTAAAAACTTTTATCTTCGGGACGATTTTCTTCTTCTGCTGTTAGATCTTTTGGGCCGCCGAGATTTGGATTTAGAGTTTATCAGCCAAGGTAAGGTGAAATCACTACAAATGAAAAGTGTTATTAATTATATTTACTTTAATTGCTGCAAAGATATTTAACCAAAAATTTATCATTACCCTGATCCAAAGCCAGGAACAGAAATTCCAAATGCATTAACGGGTAATTGAGTATCAACTTGAATGTTTTGTATTTGTTCTATATCTGGCCATAGTGTTGTGATGGTTTCTTCTTCCACTGAAGATGGGCACGGCCCACTGTGATTTGTGTTGTAGCAGGTAGCATGGTGATTTTGTCTTTCCTGTCTCTGTTTCAATTTTTCAATGTGTCTTTGCTCCCTATTAAAAAAAAAGATAATTTAAATTTTAAAAAAAGTATGGGAGAAAGAAAGAAAAAAAAAAAAAAAAAAAAAAAAAAAAAAAAAAAAAAAAAAAAAAAAAAAAAAAAAAAAAAAAAAAAAAAGAGACATACCTTATCCTTTGTACGTCCCATCTCTTTCGTCGTCTTTCATCGTTTTCAAGTTTTAAATGCCTTTTGTTAAAAATTTCATCATCTAAATTTTCAGTGCCTTCCATTGTGTAGCAACTCGTATATACCTTTAGCCTCCAGTTAGGAACTTCCAAATTAGAAGCATTATCTGCAGGTCTTCGATCTTTTAGAGCTAATATATAATTCGGCTCTCCAATAGCTGTATAATAATGTTCTTCAGTTGTTAGAAAGGATTCTTTTTTAATCAAGGATTTTCCCTTTTTTTCAAATTTCTTCAAACTTTCGTTACTGGGACCTTTTCCACCCTACAACAATAATTGACTATATAATAATATAAAATTAATGTATTAAATATAAACTCAAAATATCCAAATGTATTGGATATTTTATTTCATTGTAATAACATGCGACAACTAAAAGTGTTTCAAGTAATCTTGAAATGTACTTTTTAATATTGAGGTTATGTTAACTTGTTTCCTATTACCTACTACTATGCATTATTTCATTCATTATTCGCTTACTTCTACTATCAGTTATAAAATTTAAATCTAAAAATGTTTCATTTTGTTATATTTAAAGATGAATTCTTACATGGGATTCTGGTAATGTTGATGAAGTATCATTGCTTATTGTAGATGAACTCGAAACGCCTCTCTTCCGTTTTGCATTATTTACAGGCAAAGGATCTGACTTCCGTTTTTTTTTGTTTTCCCATGATTCTCCTGAGGATTCTTGCTTCACTTCTGGCTTTTCAGGTAATTCCTGTTTCACAGTTGTGATACCACCAGTTGTATTTAATCTTATTTTAAAACTTTCGCTGTATTGTGGACTCGCAGACTCTGGTGTCTTGAGATGTTCACTCATCGGTGGAAGACTGTTTACAGGTGAGTTCAAAGCTGGTGGTGAACAGGGTCCAAGATTATCTACTGAATTTTCAGTATTGTCAGTCCGCAATTTTTGGAGATTGACTCTCCTGTCCATACGTTCCAAACGCAGCTTAAGCTGTAAAAAATTACTAATAAGTTTCTATTTTGAACATCATTAATTACAGTAGTTTAACAATTATATTTATGAAAAGTTGATGCAATAAAGTTAATAAAAAATTAATATTTTCTTGAAATAACTATTGTTAAACAGATTTTTTTTTTTAAACTGAAAAGTTACAGCAGTGATATTTGAAAAAATAAATGAATAAATTGACAAGTTTTTTGTATTTAATTATATGATTTATAAATTTAATATAAAATAGATTCTTTAAAAGCTACCTCTTTAAAAGTCCCCATTAGTAATTAAAAGTTTCTATATAGGTTAGTGATAATTATAAACACCCAATTAAACTTTGATAATGCTATAATTAGCATATTGTAATAAATGTCTTTATAAACACATCACTTAAAACTATTTGTATAAATAAATTCGTACAACCCGAAGGGATCTGCGGTTGGCATTGCTCGTCCTTTCAAACATTTTAAACAAGCGCTACTGCAGGATTTGAATTTGCCGCGCTTTTTGGCAGCACTGCATGTTCCACTCTATAGGGCCCCTAACAGAAAGCGGTAGCAATAATACACTGTTTAACCTTGACAAGCACTTCCATCTCGTAGTCTTATCGTGAATTATCGAACGAGAAATTCTAGAAAGAAATTTGAAACTCTCCGTTATCACGAATATCGCCGAGTACGTGTGATATTCTAGGTTGCGAAACATGAACTTCGTCAACGAACTACCACTGAACTCAAACTCTTTACAGACACAAAATCACAAATTTTTCACTTTCATACTCCTAGAATAATCAACAATACACCGCCTATAACTAACTGTATTCGTCTGCACCACAGTGACATCTGCGACTCCTGTATTTGACGCGAATCAAATAACTTTATTTAACGCATTGAAAGTCGGCCGATCGACCCACAGTTTTGGCGGCAAACACTTCACAACCCTTTCCTTTCTCACAGCACTAAACTCACTGCTGCCACTTTTTCTCCAAACTAAAATTCCCTAACAGAGTCGCGTTTTTTTTTTATTAAATTGGAGCATTATATTTAAAAATCTTTTACATTTATTTTGCAATCATCAAATCATAACGAATAGTTTTTTTTTTTTGAATGTTTAATTTCATTTTAGCACAAAATTAATAAGTAATTAGTAAAACTAAAAAACTAGTGGCATTATTAAATAAATAAGAAAAGTATTACAAGATGAAAAGAAAAAAATAAGAAAAGTATTACAAGATAAAAAGAAAAATAAGAAAGGTATGCAAGATAAAATTTTTATTACAAGTTAAAATTAACATTCTTTTATTTTTAAATTAAAAAGAAGTCACTATAAACCTACCGTTTCGTTTTCTTGTCTTAGAGCAGCTAATAATTTATCTTTTGTAACAATCTGTTCAGATTGTTGCTGAATAAGGTCTAAATGCAGTAAGAGCAATTCCTTAAGGTGTTTAACCTCTGTGAGATCATTTTGTCTGGCTTCGTTTCCTCTCAATGGACTGACACCAAGTGCAGATGTAGCTGTTGCTGGGGCTCCACCGTCAGTCATACTTGCATACATGTGATCAAAGTCACAAGGGAATCCCAGTATATTAACAACTTTACTGCTGTCTTCTGCAGCACTTTCACTGCTATCTTTTTCCTTATTCTGGTCCTTGACTTTGTCTTTGACAGAGCCTGTCGTCGTCGAACGAATGCTGTTTGTCGTTGATGATGACGACAGGTGTTCGTTCATCGCCGCCACCATGTTGTAAGTGACAACTTCACCCCTGGACACCTCTTCTCTATTGATTTTGCCTGTTCCATAAGATATAATATACAAATCCAGCTAGTAAATAATAAGTATGATATCATGCATAATACATGATAACTAGAATGAAACCTTGCCAACCGTAAAGATCAATGATAGGATCAAAATAAAGTACAAAAGGAATTGTAGATTATAAGTATACATTAAACTGTTGTTGCAGTAAAGAATATACAGTGTTTAATGTTTTTATTGGTTATGTATTGATCTGGATGGGTTAGTTTATGTTACTGTAATGCGTTTTCATTAATATGCCTTTTGATTTGACTAAATCATATTTAAAGCTTACTTGTGCAGTGTGAAAGATAGTGTTTTTCATATTTTTAAAAACTGAATTTCAAGATTTTGGAGCACAACAACTACTTAGTGTTTATGATCAGTGATGAAGTAAAAAGTTACTACGTTATCGACTGATGATAAAACATGACGTTTTTCTACTCTCGCCAACTGCGAGTGTCTTTTCTAACTTGGAAAAACAAATTAATATTAATATCGTATTTGAAATAAGAAATATAAAGAATGGAACAATTTTCATAATATTGCTAAATATTTTTTTATAAATTATAAATTTTCACAAGAATGAACAATTTAAAAAACAAACTATCAAAAAAGTTGGATACAAGTAAACGAATAAAAAACAAGAACGAAATCAGTGTATTAATAAACGTTAATCAAGTCTTTTACTTTTTTTCGAACAATCGATACTATGCGCAAATACGTCAACAATCGAAAATAGCTCCAAAACAATGATAACACAGCTTGACAGCTACTATACAACGAAAAGAAAACTATATTACGTTTAAATAAGTATACGGACCAAATCCACTGTCTGAATTCCCAACAAAAGACGATGGAAAATAACAGTCAACAGGGGCGGAATGAATCACGCGAGAAGAAAAGAATACTACTCATATTCGATCAATCGTTTCATCTCCGTTTCGGAGCGCAACTCGTCTGCTCCATTGTCGCGTTTTCAGTCGCGTATATATATCTACACACGCGCGCAACTCATGTTTATAAACAAACGCTCGTCGGATGCTATTTATCAACAAGCTGAGCGCACGCATAGGTATAGCTATATATAAGTAGGAACATGGTTGCGACGGGACTCGGCGTGAAAAAAACGAAGCACAGCCCGCATAGACTGCGCGCGTGCGGCCCAAGCTGTCAGACATCTTTCGACGCATAAGGGCCGGCCCTTGCAGCGCGCAGGTAGGAGATAATCGCCCCCACACTATGTACTAACGAGAGATAGGCAGGTAGGCTCACCTAGACCGACGAGATGCTGCTCGTCCTCGGGCTCGTCGAGCAAGTCGTCCCGCTGCAGATGATGGACGGCTGGCTCGTAAGCGCCGCTCGTTGGCGAAGACAGCTCGTCGTCCTCGTCGAGCGCAGTCGCGGCGCACGGGCCAATGAGGCTCGCCGACTGCTGCTGCTGCTGGTGGTGGCGGGCGGCCGCGCGGCGCCTCGTCTCCGGCACGACAACGCCACCAACGCCGCCACCACCGCCGCCGACGCCGTTCACCAGCAGGCCGATAGTAGTGCGGTGCTGCGGTATGGCGCTAGCCGGGGACAGGGACATGGTAGTAGGGGCCCGCCTCCTGGGGGTCGCCGCCGCAGCAGCGGAGGACTGCAGCGCCACCGGCGGCTGCTGCAGCCGGCTGCTGTGCCTCCGCCACCTGCGCTTACCGCTGCCGCTGCTCGGGCCGGCGTCGACCTCGTCGTTGCTATTATTATTGTTGTTGTTGTCTTCGTCCTCGTCGTCGTTGCTGTTGCAGCTGCCAACCTCGCGCCGCGTGACACCAACATCCAAGCGGCTTGCTCTGCCCACGGCGCCGGCTACTGCCAAACACAGAGAGGGACACGCTCGCCGTGTGTGGTTATTGCACTGACGTGATACCGGGAGAATGGGAGACACTATACACGTTCACAAACCCACACATACACGCGCGCGCGCGTGCTCGACACAGCGGCGACGGCGGCAAAGCGACGCGACGTTATAATACTCGGCGTCGTATAATATAGAGGTATATCCCTCTTCGAGTGCGAGAGGAGCTGGAGAGAGAGGCACGCATAGCATAAAACGCAGTGGCCGCGAACACGGGGCACACGCACTATGGCACGCCACTTTGCGAGAGAGCTCTTTCTCGCTATCTCGCTTGCTCCTTTTTCCCCGCTCTATATGTCTGTCTCTCTTTCTCCCTCTCTCAAGCCGCGACTGCAATGGCGCAGAGTAATATTATATACGCGTGATGCGGCTCTTTGTGGCTATATACTTTCACGAGAAGAATAAGGATTTGCGATTGTGCTGGTCAAGGGTATATGGCGAATTACGAGCAAGATTTATATTTGCAAAAAAGTAGAGCTGCAAGTAGTTTTTGACATAAATAAATAATCACAAGTAGAATTGTGTATTTGAAGCTATAATATATATGTACATATTGTGATGAATCAATGTCCGATCAGTACACAAGATGAACTCCGGTTTAAAAAAAAAACCCCGGAGCAAATATTGAATTACTATACATATTTTTGCCTTTCTTTTATTAAGAGAGATATACGTTTGTATTTATATTATTATGTTAATAACTATTGTATAATATTTATTTTATATTCAATTGATACAAAATAATTTTAATTTTTGACAGTATATTGTATACGGATAAGCACTAAGCATCTTCATATTGAAATAAAAAAGGTCTTATCTTGCAATCTAAAAGTTTACCAAACTCAAAATGCATAGTTGCAAATATACTTCCAGAGTACTACTACGTCTTGTTCGTTCCACTTTGCGCGCTTTATGCTTTGGAGAAAGGGAGGAGAGGGAGGGGGGGAGGGGGAGGGAGAGGGGGAGAGAGAGAGAGAGAGAGAGAGAGAGAGAGAGAGAGAGAGAGAGAGAGAGAGAGAGAGAGAGAGGGATAGAGAGAGAGACGAAGGAAACGCGCGTGTATATTAGCGTGTATATTACGTATACCTATAGTACGCTCTGTTTCGAAGAGCTCTCGTCAGGATGAAAAACGATTCCGACCAACGGCGAGTCAACGTTGACCGGCACCGCGCGTTCATTGGCCGAGGTGAAATTGTGCTTGTTTATGCTGAATTTAATTCTCTTCTCCACGTTCGATAACGTTCATCAGTATTCAAATAACCAACGCTATACCATGTGAAAGCTCCATTTTCAATTTTGGAGCACAATCAACGAGTCATTAAATCTACGCATTCACAAAATGATCAATGATACGAAACATTCGACGATTTTAATTCCCGCATTGAGCAACTTTGCAATACAGCAACAGGTTCAACAACCGAATAATTATCACCCACGCGAGCGCGCGCCAGGATATATACTCGTTGACTCCGAAAAAACCCAGCATCGCCGCTATAGCTCTCCCCGGCTTCTCGCGAGCGGTTTAAAAAACCCATTAGCCGCCTTTGACACGTCATATTGTGCACAAACTCACGCTATAGGTAGGTATATACAGCTATATCTATAAAGTCTCTCGAATACTCTCCATAGTCCAGCAGAATCGCGCGCGTGCGCGGGAACATGCAAACATTTATATACTCGTCGCGCGTGTGTATGTGTGTGTGTATCGCCCAGGAAACAAGGACGGCGTGCAGTTAGTTGATACTTACGATGTTTACTGTCCGCGTGGTGCCTGCCGCTGCCGCGGTTCTGGGGCTGCAGGACGAAGTTGGCACCAGAACCACCGCCGGCGGCGCCGCCGCAACTCGTCCTGGTCCTCCTCCGCCACGGCAGGATAATCGTCGTCGCCGTAGTGTCGCAGCGTCCTCGGCTCTCGTTCTATACGCACACGCACACACACTCACACAATGTTCGTCGTTATCTGTCCCCCCCCCTGCGCCTCTGGGGCGCTCGCTCGCGCGCTTTTGCCGCAGCTATACTTTCTGGCTCTCGTGTAGGATCGCTACTGCTGCTGATGGCCGTGAATGCGAAGATCTCCGGAGCGCCGACGACCCTGTTATACCGGCGAACGCGTGTCACGGCTGGGGGTTCCTTGAGGCTGGAGGGTGAGGTTCTTGGTTTCGGTAATGCGCGGTAACGAACAATGTTGACGAGTGCCAAGCGCGTGTATACGCACCAGGTGATAACACGAGTATAACGAGCGCGAGATACGCGCGTCGACGTCTCGGGGGAGACGCCACCTACTGGCCGCGGAATATGCGCGCTCGTTCGAAGGTTCGAACGTCGTAAAATATATATGGATCTCGCGCGCCGCAGCCGCGGTCGCTTTTTTGGGGCACGCGGGTGTCCGAGTTGCGCGCGCATCGTAGCGGGAGATTCGAACGCCTGGCGTTGGCAGCACGTGGTTGATTGTCGCTTCGCGCGCCGATAGCGGTGGCGGCGGTGGCGGCAGCGGCTTGGCAGCGTGCAGTGCTGCAGACGCTGCACAACGCGACTGAACGCTTGATAGGCGTGATGGCACTGCCGCCTGCACGCGCGGCATCGCGTGTTGATGTTTGTTATTGCTGCGGTGCAGTTGATGGAACACGTGGTCGATATGTTTATTTGGAAACAGTTATCTGAAATTTTTTTATTTGATAAATCTTATTTTGGAGAAAAAGTCTGATTTGTTGATTTTCTTGTCTTTTTAAAGTTTGTTATGTTAATTTTTAAAAGGGCTTTCTTTGTGAGTTGTGAATATCGAAATATTCTTGTACATATGGTACATAGAATATACTATAATCGTTGATATACCTCCCAAAGTAAATAATTAATATACCAAAAGAAATATTTTTTTTTTTCAATCGTCTTTGTAATTTTGTAATTATGTTACTGTAATACCCGTTCATGATTTTGATTTTTCATTGTAATATTTTTTTTTAAATTGTGTATCAGAAATGAAAAATACTACATTTATAGAAATAACTTCACAATTATTAATGTTGCACAAAGAATTTAAAAATAAATTAATTGTGGTCTCGTATAATATATTCGGAAGAAATACAATTTACCTTTATCATTTTGCCGAAAAGTATTGGCATTATCTTATACATTGTTAATCATGCTTTTAGCTTATCAGAAGAAGTTTTCAGTACAGATGTAATTTTAAAAATGAAAATTATATACTGACAAATTTTGGAATAAGTTATAATCACTTTCCAATTAAAAATTATAATAATACTGGCAAAATTTGGAAAGTAAGTTATATAATCATAATGGTAAAAAAGATTCCTGTAGTCGGTATCCAAAACGCATCTAAATGCTAATTGAAGTAGTAATTTTTAAGTCAATCTTGTAATCAAATGTTAAAGTGATTATAAATATGTTAATTCATTTATAAATGTTTACACTTATTTTTTCAACTTATTCTCAACTCATTTCTGAATTCGATGAATGGCGAAGCATACTGTCCGCTATGTACTGATCTACTGATTATGAAACACTTTTAGGAACACGCATGAAACTAAACTATTTATTTTACTCGTATTGATTGTCTATTATTGTTATGCTTAGCTGTATAATACAATGTAGATATATATATGCAGTACGCTTTATGCATGTACAACAAATACCTTCCTAGGTATGATATATCCTGTATGCAAATAAAACCTTCGGTATGAAATATCACTTCTAAAACGCTATATATAATACGTTTCTCTTTTACCTCAAGTTGGCTGATCGCCTGAACTTTATAAGGAAGTGAAAAGTATCCTCGAAAATGTTTTAGTGCTCATTGCATCAGCTGGGAAACCCATTACGTCATCCGCCACGTTCTAACGTGTTCGGCCGCCCACGCAGGAATTCTCATTTGCCTCGAATCAATACCGTCGTTAAGGGTCGAGCTCATCTTCGGACGAGATACTCTCGGGATAGGTATTCAATTTCGCGTGTGTAGCATACTTTGTATTTATTGTTGCGTGTAGTATATATCAGCAATAAATTAAAGGTTTCATTGGGGGACAAATATATATATATATATATTAAAGCGATAAATGTTCGGTATCAATTTAAGAAAATAGTTATAAATATATATAGATAATATGTAGAATTTGTCAAAAAACTATATTTAAACAAAAGTACTTATATAGTAACAAAAATACTTAATAGTGTACTTAGATGATTATATTTTTTGCATTTTTATTTTACTATTGATACCTAAAGACGAAATTTTTTAAATTGTATTAAAGTCGTACGAAATATATTATGAAATATTTATTCAATATTTGATTCGATACTATAGATCTCATCATTTATATACTTAGAAGTAAACTATACTAATATATTTTTAACCAAATCGAATAGTATAAAATATCAACAATGTCCCCTACTTTACCAACCTTTTAAAAAATGCTTTTTTATATTATATTTTTAAGATGAATATTTTTCTATTTGTCATTATTTGAATTAATATCAAATTATTTGCTATTTTTGTTTTAAATAAAAATTCCAAACGAAATCAAAATTTTGTATGGCCGATAAGTTAGGGATTGATATGGTTCAATGCTTATATAAAATACTTATATAAAATCTTGTTTGATAATTATACCAATTTTTGTGAATAGGCTTTTGTGCTAAAATTAGAGACATAAAATGTAATTTTTTATATGATTTCATTTATTTGAATAACAATATATCAGCATCAAAAATTATGTAGAATCGTAGCATGTTTTGCAGATGCTCGGTATAACGTCGATGACAATGAAACATGCACATGCGCTATATAACAAACAATATCAAACTCTAAATGATTAAATTAATGACGTATCTGGCATTGTGCAATTAGATTAATACATGGAACGACGGATGATAATGATTTCTATATCGTAAACGTTAAACACTATTCATGATGATTATTACTTGAGTTATATTTTTTTTTTCGGATATGCATTACGTGTACAATCGCATTCAAAAAACGCATACAGCTTACTGGTCTCAAATATAAAAGAATGTGCTACTAACTAAATGCTAATTATAATAATATTAATGTTTGCAAAAAATCTTACATATAAGAAATCCGATAAATATTCACAATTCGAAAAGGAAAGAAAAAAAGGACAAATAGTACAGACACGTTTCGCTGCGCCAATTTAGCGTGTATACAATAAACATTTGTTCGAATGGATAAAAACTTTTCAACGCTAATTAAAAACAGATAAAAGTAGCATTTTATACAGAATAATAAAAACGAACGTACAATTTTTTCTACAAAAATACACGAGCCGATCGCAGGGGACTATTGGTTTTCATTATGAAAATTCTTACATTATATATATTACAAATCTTCGTAACTTGGATTTTGCAAAGAAATTCAAGTACCTACGTCAAAATCTGATTTGATGTTCATAGAATTTATCGATTGCTATTTCAAATTCAAAACAGATTTTTACGCTACATTGAATCGTTCTTGGTACCAATGTATGGTGGAAGCATATCGTGCGAATTAACACAGCCAATTCGTCCTCCGCGATTTTGCTGTGCAGATAACAATAAAATCTGGCACCATGAAACAAAAAATTTCTGATACGGTTCAACCATAAAAATATCTACTAAATTTTCGCTAATTTTCCTACTACGGGGCACAGGATGGGCCAACCTGATGCCGCTCTGCCTATTTTCCAATACTTTTTTTTTGCTTCGCTCGGACTACAAGTTTTTTTCTTTAATACTAAGAACAGTTTGAGTATTATTTTCTTCGATCGTACTACATGCGGAAAAATATATTAGCTACGGGTTCTCTGTGGATTATAATATCATTTATACATATCGATATACATTTTGTTTGTTTGTTTTTTCGAAAATCTTCCCGAGACTTTATCAGTTTTCTGTGTAGCGGTGTGTACATTTACACATATATACGACACTCTTTATAGCTCGATCATAAACTCACTGTCACCATATCATCATCATCATTATTCATCGCAAGCATAAAACCCGTTAAACATATTTCTCGCCTTTCCTCCTTTCTCACTTTCGTTTTCTTTAAAACATTCAACTACACATAAAGTATTACAATTATTTTCCTATATAACTATACAACATTAGACTAAACTTTTTTGTATTTACAATTATTATGACACGGATAATCATTTTTTTTCAATATTCTTGCATGACATGTATAATAAAATATCCAGCTATATATTCTTTTCTTGTCTTTTGGGACGCTCTTTTTACACGAGGGTAAAAGGTGTGACGAGTGTCTGTCATGAGACTCTTTTATTTGTTGCTTACGCGTAATTCCTCGAAACTTTGATATTCGGCTTTCGAAATCCTGAAAAATTCATTTTTTTTTTGTTTGTTCTCGAACAACGAATGATAGACTAGAATGACGCTAATGATTCGAAAATGGTTCCGTTTGTTTATTATATAACTTGATAAGAATTCACGATGAGGACTAAGTCCGTGTAAAAAAAACTACATTCTTCAAAGGTATATTATATATGTTTCTCACTAGTTTAAAAAAGAAAAGGAAATTCCGTTAATCGGCGGTATAAGTGAATTTAAAAAAAAAAAAGAAGTAATTTCGGCTACAAGCGTTAAAAATAAAAAAAATATATATATATGTATATATTTGCGGCTTGGTATAATTGTGACATTTCCAGTCATCGTCCAAAGAATCAAAAGAAAAAAAAACTAAAAAAATATATAAATCCATTTTCTAAAAAAAATTGAATTTTCAAGATTCGCCTACAAGCTACGCGCATCTCGCTCGGTTTGATCGACACTTCCGCCAGTCTTGAGAGAGTGAGATATATATATATATGTATAACTGTTTAATATTTAAAATTATATATATCTCGCGACCTTCGATGTCCGATTCAGTACAATGTGTATGCAACGGTTATGTCAGCCCACACACACACATATATATAAATATATATTAAATTAAACTTCGGGCGACGGCTCGACGAAAAGGCGAGTAGCGCCGTCGCGCCGAAGGAATACCGAATTGGTATATACACATACACGATCGTGAACAATCCAATCTGTTTTTTTTTCCTTGTAATAATATGTAGGCGTAAATCGCGTGCGCAACTCTCACGTATACATTTATATAGCCGAGGCGTGCTGGT
>JAPYZO010002858.1:0-13835 GCA_030522905.1 Torymus flavipes | reverse complement strand
TATCTTAAATATCGTAAATTATTTATAAATATATACATAAAATATATTATTCATGAGAAATATACATCAAAAGTTAAATGGAAAATTCATAGAAAAATTTTTATCCCATGTATACCGAATTAAGTTAAGCCGTAATAACCCCAGGAACACAAATCACAAGTCGCATTGTCCGGCAGTCTGACTTCAGAGAATTCAAAGCCAGACCACACGACCGCGGCACGATTCTGCGCTCTTCACGATTCTCTTGCGCTCTTCCTCACTCCACTGCGACCATTCCACTTTTAAAGACTCGCGGGCTTCTCCCTCCCTCCCTCATTCTCTCCAGCTGGTCCTTTTCTGCGGATTTACATTATTTACAAACTGGTTTCTCTCTCTCTTTCTCTGCGACGCACGAAATAAAAATCCCCGCGCCACCTTCGGGAGAAAAAGCGAGACGAACGGTTCGCGGCTATATATGCACACTTTATCGGGCTAAGTACATCGCAAAATGCCGCTATTTCTTCCGCAAGCGAGTATACATATACAACCACGTGTGTGGTTATTTTACTCCCCACCTCAGCCGACAATTGAATTCGCTCGTAGCAACAGCAGCACATTGTTTCTCTTTTTGCTCGCGGGCGTTATAATTTTATACGCGAATTTTTCAGCGTTTACACACACGCACGCACGCACGCGGTCGGTCGGCATAATATCGTCGAGAGGGCGAATTTCATGAATAATTAATTTAAAATGTTTCTCATTATTTAACGAACTTATTTGTATCATTGTCATATATATATACGCATACGTGTATATATATATTTACATGCGTTAATTTTACTTGTATTGAATTCATTAAAATTAATTTGTTTTCGATAAAATTATATGCGCGTCGCGACTGGCTGTACGCGCAAAATTACCATGAACCTCTTTCGCAATTTTATGTTTATATTACAAACGGATCTTAATAACAAAAATTGCACGGACACCCCTATACCCGCGAACCCGCTGCATTTCGTTCTGTCAAATTCACAATTAATTATTAAATTATTTTTGAAAGCCAACGTGCTCCCACCAGCGTAATTTTAAATTGTATAATGTTATACAAATAACATTACGATAATGAAACAAAACCGTTAATTTATTAAGCTAAATATCATGCGTTTATTATTACAAACCAAATATTAGCCGAAACGAATTCATTATCCGCACTACTTATCACACAATGCCGCATTAATATTCGCGGAACCTACGCCGATCGGCACCAAAATCGGTATTTATAACTGTACTACATATACTCCCCCGTAAAATATATTAGTGTCTAACCCCACGCACGCGCGGCACACAAAGCGCCGAATAATCTCTCCCGGTAGCATTGCGGCTACTTTACAAACAGTGGCTGCTTATATACGCATGATAACGTATTCCGCAGCCGATCGACGCGTGCACGCGCGAACGCGCTGCGTACGCCGCATTAAGAATATGCGTCTCGGCTCTTAATGCTGCACCGCCGCCTTGTCGGCGGACACTACAAACGCGAGAGACCGCGAGAGAGAGGCAAATCACTCTCTGTTCGCGCAGGTTCTCCGAAAAGTGTCTCTCCTCTCCTCGCCGTATGCTTTTTACGAGCTGCCGACAGTCGCGTGCCTTGTTGTATGTCTGCGTGTGTGTGTATATATATTATGTATATATATTTTCGTACTTTTACAAAACTGTCGCTTACGCGTCGTATATTTAGTATACGAGAGTCTTTTCCTAACGGTTACAACCTATACACATACTCCGTGTATTTTTTACGTTTTATTATTATCCGCGCGAGTGTATATGCGTGGGTGGGTGTACGCGACTATGGATGGGTTTTCAACTAATTAGAATTAATTACGTCGCGAAATTATTTACATTCCGCTTAATTGCATTAAAACGAAATTCGTGAAAACCACTCGCTCGCGCGGGCGTCTAGAGTTCGTTCATTCGCCGAGGGCAGGGGGGGGGGGGGGGGGTGCGGCGGCATAATAATTGTAAAAATGACGGGCCCCCGTATCGCTTTAATTAACGGAATTCATGCATTATTTAGTTTTAAATGAAATTGATTTCCACATACTCGCGCGCTCAGACACACCCACACACATACACACACATGGCCGCGCGCTCACCTGCTTTTTAATTAACGCGTATATCGATTTAGAAGCCGCGAGTTTAACGACCGAGCGGCTCATTTAAAACAAAATACAAGAGAAGTTTACGCGCTCGCCATAAGGCGACGGTATAGCGGAGAGAAGGGAGAGGCATTCGGGGGACGACCTATAGTCTGAGAGCTCGTGCGTGCGCGTATGTGTGTGTCACCCAATCAGGCCCGTGTGGCGCGCCGTGGCGAATTAATATAATTTATGAAAATGAGCTGCGCGAGCCCGCGTCTCGATTCTCGACTCTCTCTCTACCCTTCGCGAGTATAGTAGTAGCAGCAGCAGTCGAGTCGCATACCTACGACGACGACGACGACGACGGTGTGTGTCTCGGATGACCGTGTGCGAGAATACTTTTTAAATTGCGTCTCCCAGCTGTGTATGCGGGGCCCCCGTGAATGCTAATGGAAACGCGGTATATATATATATGTAGGAATGGGGCGAAAAATTATCTCTTTAAATATATCGAATCGCGAAATTTACAAATTTCACCGCGCTGCGGAGATCGTTATAACGATCTGCATTTTCAATATTCTTTAACGAGATTCTTTCCAGGTTCTTAAACGCGGAGGGGAATATCAAAGTACATAATTTCGGGCGTTTATAAATTGAAATCCGCGAGGAGATGCCGACTTATATTATCGACAAGTATTTTAATTTAAGAACACGAAATGTACTCACCCCACACGCGGCCTCTAATTGAACTTTCGATTGATCCTCACTTATTCATTAAACGAGCCGGTTCTGACGCTCTCGACCGCTCGGATTCTCGCATCGGAAATTTCAATTATGATGATAATGGGAGTTCTCTCTTCCTCCCTCTCACTCCGCGTTTAGAAAGCGCGTTACTTATTTACGCGTCTATTCCGAGTGGACGCGCGCTTTCGCTCAATTGGATATTTCAATTATTTTAATGTCGTATAGAAATTTAGATGAGAGAATTTTGCCGAGTCAGCGCTGAATTTTTCATACACCTTATAAAACTATATATACACATGGCTGGAGCTATATACTATATGTAGCCTGAATTTTGTTCGTATATCAATCTTAACATAATCAAAGGAACAAGGCTCGTTAAAAAAGCATCAACGACCGAGGAGCCGCGCCGCCGGCGCCATACGCGCGTGCGCGACATCCTGGCGGGCATTAGATCGCGCGCTAACGAAAAGTGATTTACTATCGCGCGCACCATGTTAATGCGATACGCGCAAAAAGAAAGGGAGAAGCTGTGCGCGCTCTGGTTTACGCGGCCCAATAAATTACTAATAACTCTAATCTCCATTTAAATTAGTCACGATGCAGCTATACGCGTGCGTGTGTATCGCAGGTGGCGACAAGATTTCACCGCACGCGCACGGATTGCAGTCTCGCCGGCGGTAGTTTTCTCTCTCCCCGGGAGAGATTGCAAATGACATTCATGGGTGAAATCGAGCCCGACTCCGTTAACAATAATTGATTTGATAGGCCGAGTTTAGTCTTGCGCACGCACGCACGCACGCACTCGGGCATGTGCATTATAGTATATATAAGCAAGCTTTAATAACTGTTGTTGAAAGATTATTATAACGTTTGTTAGACTTTCGCCGGAGAGATAACACGTGCGAAAATATATATCCTTAGCCAATTTAGAAAAGATGAATTTTATGAAACCCACGTGTACAGGTATATAATACTGCAGTCTCTCTGGCGAGCGTGTTTACGAGTCGGCTGAGCGTTTATAGGCGCGTCTGCTCTACAAGAAGTGTTATAAGCATAGTTTCCTGCGGTTCGGCTAATTATTTTTTACGATTCCGCGCGCACTTTTACAACACCTCGAAGCTCTCGAAAGAAAGAAAAAAAAACCGATGATTAGTGGCGTGAAAATAACCATCCTCGCACTCTCTCGGTATATAACCGCATTGAGTCCTTACATTCTCGAGAGAAAAATGTGCGGATTTTTCGAAGGGTCTGCGCGTGGGGGTAAAAAAGTCCTTCTCCGCGATCCTCTCGCGCTCGCGAGGGGAAACCTGTCCCTAATTGATAGGAAATTCCATCGCACGGTTGCTGCTGCAGCGTGTGTGTGTGTGTATCTGCAGCGGAGAATTTTTCAGAGGCCGTAAAACAGGTCGTAACTGGATAGGTACTTTGCGAGGATTTGTAATCCGCGCGCGCCTTGTAATACCTCAGGATTGTACCAGGGAGAGAGGGATGGAGAACGCATAGCCGCGTGCAGTACGCACGTCACTTTTTAAGGGTCGCGAGCTCGGGAAAAAAAGGAAAAGTTAATTAGGACGTCGCTGAGAGAGAGAGAGAGCGAGGCGAAAATTCTATTTTCGTAATTATCTCGGAAATCCACAAATTGCTTTATTAGATGGAATCTGCGGCTGAGGGAGGGGCTAAACTAGTTCCACACACTTGCTGTTTTAATACAGTGAAGGTTTTGCGAAGTGTATCGTTTTTATGAAAGTTATTTTCGTAATTATCAAAGCAACTATACTTATGGATTTTTAAATAACGCTGGGTATAATATTTTGAAATTGTATGCCCGGTAATTATCGGAATATGTAGACTTATGATACGCACCAATAATTGAGCTACTTACTTCTAATAACCGCATCGAACCACGAGATATATATGTTCATGAATCAATTAATCTTAGATAGCTTATAAAGTAGCATTAAGAAATTAATTGAAATACTTTCGAGAGAACGCCAAACTAGTTTAAATCGGATCATTGCTCTCAAATTACTTGGCTTATAACGAAAACACTCATTACGACGCTAACCACATACAGCACCTCAAATAAAACCAGCGCGCGCTGCCATCACAGACTCATCCCACCTTAACCCACTCGCTCAATCGTGGCAAACACAATCAACCTCCAGCTCTCCAAAAAGAACTATATATCCCGTATAAAGAAGCCTCTCTCTCACTCTGCACTCACGCCAGCTGCTGCGCCGCTCCGCAATTTGATTACGCGTTACTCTTCACTCGCGCTCCAATCAGCGCGCGCGAGCGCGGAGCTCTGTAACTTCCGGCCGATCATCGCTTTTCCCTCCGAGCACCTCGTCAAACACGCGGCGTGCAGGTATATAGATACGTATGGAGAGAGCGTGTGTAGCTCACGGATCGATTTCGAATTGAACGCGAGGTGCGAAATAAGCGTATATATGTATATTTATAAACGAGTGCGTGTAGGTGTGTGTTTCATTCATGAGCGGGCGACGGCGCACTCGCAATTAACGACACACCTCGCGTCGCGAGCGCGAGACGGGCGTAATGAAGACCGGTCGCGACGCGACGGTGTAAGGTCCAAGACGATTTTTACACGACGAGCAGGACGAGGAGAGGGAGAGAGAGAGAGACGGGAGAAACCAGTTCATTAGCGACACTCGCTCGCGCGCTCGCCTGTCTCCTGAGACATCTGTTTTATTTGCCCGTTTTCTTTTTTCGATCCTGCGCGCGCACTTCTCTCTCTCTCTCTCCCTCTCTCTCTCTTTCATTCTCTCCTCTCCGTCGTGTCGCTCACTTCCGCGCCTCCATCACTCGTCTCCCGCCTCTCTCCTCCGACGTGGTATATATTCGCGCTCGTTTAGCGCCTCGATCGAAGGTCCTTTCGAGAGTCTCTCTCTCTCTCTCTCTCTCTCTCTCTCTCTTCTCACGGCTCGGACACACGATCGCGTCGGTCGCGCGATCGCTCGATGTCGAGATAAGACGCGCGTTTTTTCACCGACCGTGAGACTATGACTAGACAGGAATTAATTCGATACACGGAGTCTGACGATGATCGGCTGACCGCTACGGCGCCATGACAATACGCACGTTTAGATTTCGGGGACAAGGCTCACACTGTGTGTACATATCTTTCTGTGTGTGTACACTGGATCCAAAACTATCTCATGAGAAGAAAAGACGGGGCGCTTCGCACGCTGCTCTCGTGCGTGGGACAATGCCGCAAAAAACCCGCGTGCCGAATATACCGTCGGGCCGCGAACGAGACAACAGAAAAAAAAGCTCGCGCTGTGGAGGCCGAAAATCGAAAAATCGAAAAACCCCGGGAATTGCACTCGCACTCCGTGTGTGTGTGTACTCGGGAAAAAACGAATTTCGAAAAGAGAGCCCATCGCATAGATATATACATCTATATATAACCCGGCGATTTGTCGCGAAACCACCAATTTTCCCGATCGAAAGGCCGGCCTCGCTCTCGCTCGGTTAGCTCCGTCACGGAACACGGCCGCACGGCTGCTGCTGCAGTCCATGCATGTGCATGCGCGGACGCGCGCGCGTGCGACGGCCGACAACAGGTTGAATTAATTGACAAAGATAGCATTTTCCGCGTCGATGTACCTAAACGCAAATATTCGATTGCGCGAGTGTACGCGGCGTGCTCTGGGAGAGCGTTCCCCCCGCCCCTGCCGATTCGGTTGATCGAACACATTTTAATCAATTCCATTAGTGGCCCTTTCCCCTCCAGCCGCTGCCGAACGCGCTGTTTCCGTTCCCCTGCAACACGGCACGGGAGAGAGAGAGAGAGAGCATCAGCGCTCGACGGTTGGGCAAGCGCGAGCGCGAGCGACATGATTTTTATCGAATACAGCCAATTGCTTCGCGTTTCACTTTTAAAATTCGATTTAAGATTCAAGTGGGGGAGGAGACACGAGTGAACTAACTTTGTCTGCCTTTTGGAAAAGTTTCCGGGGGTGGGTGGGGTGTGTAGGCCAGCGAGATAGCATTTTTTGGAGGTTGGCTTTCAGTGTATAGTGAAACGACAATAAATTTCATTACTATAAAGCTATAATAGTTTTTTTTTGCGCAGGATAGTTGGGTATAGCGAAAAAAAAACAACTCGCCTCTTTTTGTTTTTTAAAAGTGTTCAAAATTCGTGTACCGTAATTAACTTACTTGTAACACACGTTAAACTACCAGACGAATTAAGAACGCGTTAATCAGATTGATTGCCAACACCGGTACACCGTCCACAGTCGGAACGATTAATAAGTTCTCCGCTATCTAAGCTATACCTGGATACACCGCGCACGAATGATTTCACGGCAACTCTCGGCGAGAACGCGCGGGCGCGCGAGAAAAAACGTATAACACACGGCTAAATGCGACAAACCGCAAATAATTTCATTGTGCAATCAGCGCGCTGGCCAATCGAACTGCCGCCGCCATCACCTTTGTACTCGCGCAGCGGTGCATAAAATACACATGCACGTGCGGCGGCCGTCGCATTGCCACACTCCATCATACACCAAAGTAATTCCCTCGCGTTTCGCAACGCGAACTATATATCTCAACCCACTCGTCATTTATACCCGTTATAAGAATCCCTGGAAAGTATATAATGTACTCATATCGCAGAAAACCAACCCTCTTCGCGTGCATAGACAAAATATATAGTATAATAAGCGCGTCGGAGCGACTGATGCGTTAATCGAGCGCGGCGTGTTCGCCAGTGACGTCAGCGTGCCCGCGCGTGTGCATCACCTCGGTTTACACGCGCCCAATCATCGGCGGACTAATTGGTCGGCGCAACGCGCGCTGTACGATTCGACGTGTGTATATATATATACTGTGCGTTCGGCCTTTTCCAGAATTCGCTGGTCTGCGAACGCGATTAATGGCCCGTGTGAGGGACAGCGAGAGAAGTGACCCTGCGTACGAGCGGGAATTAAAAGGCACGCGTCGTGCGTGTGTACAGGGGTGATGGCTGGAGGGATCATTTGGAATCGTGGTGGAGGTATGTCTGGATGGCTGGACGTTCGAAAGGTGTTTTTATGAATACTATTATTTTCATGTATTCTTACAATGTATACGAAGTTGGGAGTGTGCAAAAGCTTTACCAATTGAGATAGAAATCACATCTTATCCGCACAATAATAGATAAAACCGGCAAAATAAATGTCAATGATCTCGCAGAGTAGTGACCTTTTAAAAAATCTGCAGAAACTTTATCGAGAAATTAGCATAAATTTCAGCTTCAATACAACCTAATGAAAATTTACGAGAAATTTCGATAAAGTCTGCACGAGAATAGCCATCAGTTCTGATCCGATACACAGACTCGTTTAAATAAGATAATTGTCGAGCCGTCACGGGTCGCCTCCACAGGCTAAAAGAGTGTATAAGAATTTTTTCTCGCCTCAGACTTTACTCCGCCGTGGCTTTATCTGAAATATTAGTCGGCGGAATGCCCATTCGTCGAATCGCTAATCGCCGTCTGTTGACAGGTGAATTAAGATTTGTCGTGGTAGTCGTCGTCGTCGTCGTCGGGGGAACAGCACTTTTAAGCCGATACTCGTCTAACTGCATTAGCTTGATGTCTTGATACATTCCGGCTAAGCCTTTAAAAGCTCGAATGTGAATGTGTCTTACATACACGTATACAGATACGCCGAGCCAGTCGTCGTCTGGAATACACCATACATACACATATATATATATATCGATAAAATGCCATCGTGGGAAACAAAAATTCTAGCCGCGTTCTGGCAGCGGACGTCTGGTGTTTGTACTAAGAGCGCTTTTAGAGATAATCCCACGGTAACTGTAATGCGCGTTAAATTTTAATGGCGCGCGCTGCTCTCCCCCGGGGGGATTTATTAATCTTAAATTTGTTCGTAAAAATAAAAAGTTTGTAATGCTTAATGAACGGACATTAATGACGTGGTGTGCCATTATCTCGTTAATTCTACTTAGCTATTGATTGACGTAGTGGTACCGGATAATTTTAAAACGACGTCTTGGGTTTGGATAAAAACTTTTCACCCATTCGTATATACACCGGAATTCAAAAGCCATTTACACGGTACTTTTAAAAACAGTTTCGCGTTACAGTTGAAATATGCATTCCTTTAAGACCAATAAACTTTCGCGCGGGTCAAAGTAACTAACTCAATCCTTGTGTTCTCCCATTTATCCCATTCTCCGGCAGCAGCGACTCTCTCTTGCAGCCTCGTAACTCTCCGCGATAAGGTTGAAAAACGGTAATTCGCGGCGATCCAGCCATCAGCCGACAGCAATAACAAAAGCGAGGATCGTAGTACAGCGCGTAGACCACAGAGTCCCAAAGTTTTTCGCCCAGCGGCCAACCTTCTTTTCTCCAGATTTCTCACGCGCCTGTGCGAATCGAATCGCCGCCGGGAATTAACATATAAATTAGGCCAAGCCTTGCGCCACGCGCTCGAGGAAAAACGTTGAGAGAGAGAGAGAGAGAGCGGTAACTCGATTCCGGCCACTTGAAATATTTTCAATTATACGAAACGACCGATCGATCGGTGCCCCCGCGCGAGAAAGAGAGCAGTAGCCTTCCCCCACCTTTCGCGAGGCCGTAAAGTTGGCAACTTATATTGGACGCCCGCGCGACGAGACTATTTCGCGAACATATTTCCTATCGCCGCAGAGGGAGACAGGAGGGAGAGAGGAAAAAAAACGTCGCGAGACGGTTGGTATAACTCGGCGAAATTGTTTTTCATTTATATGTACGTATATATATAGTTATAATGGGCGAGTCGAGTAGTAGCCTAAGCGCAGGGCAAATGCCCAGCTCATAATAAAGTCATAACTTCGATTTTACAAAAGTATGATTTATCACGCGGCGGTGGCGCTGGGCAATTCCGGGAAGGCATTTATCGCGGTTTTTCGTTTGCGCGCGGCCGGGGCAGCAGCCCGTTCATATATCTCGGGCTTTATGATTTCGCCCTTTACGGCGGGCTTCTTACCAACAACAACGAGCAACCACGGGAGGGATAGCTCTCGAGCCGTGTAATATCAATGAAATACCAAATTTTTTCTTTCTCCTCTCTCTCCCTTCTCGACGGAAATATATAACAGACAATGGAAGAATTAATAGTACAGGTAGGTATGGGCGCAGAGGCGCGGATGAATCGCGGGATAGTATAAGCTCGAGAGTTTGGATTTATGAACGCGTGGTCGTTAAATCGAGCTCGCAATAAAATCGAAACTGGCCTCTCTCTCCTCTCTGTCTTTCGCTCTCTCTCTCTCTCTCTCTCTCTCTCTGTCTCGCGGATTCGAACTATACTCGATTTCGGTGTGGAGCGGGCACAAAGGGGGCCTCGGCATTTCGCGGATGAAAAGCCCAAAATGAAATAGTCCCCCCTCCCCTGTGCAAAAATATGACGTAATAAATAACGATTGATAAAAAAAAAAAGTTTCCGATCTCTATATATGTATATGTATATGCATACGCGTATCCGCGCGCATTTTATTCGCGGACGCGCAACTTTGCGAAAAAAAATTCCTACCCCTGATTTTGATTGTCCAGAGCGCGCATATATGTACGGTAAACGAAAAATAAATCGCGCTTTTTTCGCAGGGCGCTATGCAAAAAATAGATACGAGAGAAAGGGCTCTGCAACGCGGCGAAGAGTGAGAGAAGCGGATATACGAGGAGAGGAGAGAGTTGTACGCGAACCGTCCATCCTAATCAAGCAATAACTATTTGTCAGTTCGTCCGGGGCAACCTAAATCCAAGCTAATTCGACATCCATGTCGGACACAGATTCGCTATCGGGTATCTCTTTCTATCTGGACGACAGCATATTCGCATTAGCCCCGGACCGCAGCCCACGCTCGATCGGCTCTCGACCACCGGAGCCCGACTGTTTCTCTCACTCTCTCTCCATCCTCTACACCTCTCTCGCACTCACTCGCTGCATCGGACCGAGCTCGCTGCAGCTCGTTCACCAGGCTATAAGTGCAGCAGACATCCTCCGAGCGTCTCTCCTCCTCCTCCTCCGTGTATATACCTACACTCGCGCGCATTCTCCTGTATATCCCGAACACGCGCGATTATTCGCCCTCGGTACCACACTACTATACGCGTTTTCCTCCTCCTCCACCGCACCTCCTACGAACAACGACGACGACGTCTTCATTTCGATATATACTTACTCACGCGTCGTCGCTGCGGCCGCCGCTGTTTTACATATCTCTCTCGCGTCCCCCGAATGAATTGGAAATAAATCCAGGCCTTAATCGGTTAACACGAGCCGCTCGCGATCGCTCGTTTCTCGCTTAATTAAAATGGCCGACAATGCTCGAAACTATCGATACAAATTCTCTTAATCAGAGCGTGCAGCCCTCGTGTATGTGCGTGCCTGCAATGGGCCCGAAAATGCAGTCACAGCGGCGTGTCCTTCTCTCTCGATCCCCTTCCCCCCATAAAACCGAGCGGTATCTCGGAGAACCGCTAATTCCGTCGTGTTCGGAATCCATCAGAGAGTAAGAGAGAGAGAGAGAGGATCGGCTCGCGCGCCTTATCTCGCCGCGAGCCGGGCCCCCCTATCTAAAGTGGTTCTCACTTAGTGCGTGTATATATACTCGTATATATGTATATAGGGATGCGCGCGAGAGAGGAATACATATATCCTCGCGCGAGCGAAGGAGGAGAAAGAGAAAGAGAGAGAGAGAGTTGTGTCGAGGAGATTGATACGAGCTGCGGGCGTGGGAGAGATAGCATTGACGATTCTTGCGCCTGGTGAGCCGCGCGATGAATTAAAACGTATAACGTCCGATTCATTTTCTCTATCGCCTCGCGCGGTCTTTAGTCACGTGCATATGGAAATGTACGTGACGTTCCTCGTTTATTCATAATGTGTTATTTTCTTTTAAGAGAGAGTGAGTCGTCATGACGATCGGAGAGAAATCAATCTTCACGATGTGTAATACGTTGAAGAGCGTGTAGCGGAAATAAAGATAAGGAGCGGCGGACGATATATGTATACATGGATGCTCGCGGTTATCGAAGAGAGAAGACGAATAACGCGTTTGAAGTTTTAAATATCGTTGAATTACGCGTGCTATCGCTCAATTAGTCGTTATATATGCAGAGAGGGAAGTTATTTATACATCTGCCGAAGCACGCGAACTTTCAGTTTCGGAGCAGATGTACGTATAAAACGATTGCCCGGTAAAATCAACGTTTGGTGAAACAATAATTAACGCGCGTCTACCACGGCGAATTTCTTTCGCGCGTCGTACTAATGTGCTTACTGTAACAACACCGCAGAGATTATTCCAGCCACGGTATATATATAAAACCGGTATATATGCGCTCGCCGATTAAACACTCGCATCGAGCGAGCGAGCGGTAGAAATAAATTACCGCTGATGACCTTAAAACATCGACGAGAAAGCTTTTCTGCCACTCGTTCATTTATCTAGCTTAAGTAATTTCTTCCCCTCCAATCACGCCACGCTGTTAATATTTTCAAATCAAACAGAACAGCTCTGTTTCCGTGTATATATACTCGACCGCTCTAGATTTGGCTATACATGCGGGGACTTTATTCGCGATAAATTTATCGTGCCTTATATATACACACCCATACACATACATTCTTCTTCTTCATCCCTCGGCAGCCGAGGAAGGCCGTCCGGTTCGGACACGCGCTGATTGGACGCGAGTAAAAAAGACACAAGTGTTCTTCCGCGCGCGAGAGCGCAGCGGGGCGACGACCGCTCTGGTGTATATATGCGTGGACGAGACGAGGCGAAATCGCGGAATATCTTATTAGCCGGACAATGGGCAATCAGCGACGCGCGCGCCGTTTGCGGTCCGCGCTCTTTCTCTCTCTCTCTCTCTCTCGAGTCAAGGTCAAGCTCACTCTCTCATATAGTGTGACTTTTTCTCCCCCTCGTGTGTGTGTGCCCGCACGTCGTGTGTATATAAAAGGAAGAAATCGAGGATAACGAATTAAATAAATAACGAAGACGACGAGTGCTTCGGCGCGGAGACAATCTCGTGTGCCCGCGCGTCGCTTGAGACAGAAATAGGAGTTTAACTCGTAACGACTTGCCCGCGAGTTTTATTCCCGTTCGGCGTAATAGTTCCGGGGGCCGGAACGACCCTAAAAATGACAAATATCCCGGTAAAAGATATGGGATAAGCCGCGCGTATAGTATACCATGATGGGATTCGTCGACGACAAATCAAAGCCGCGCGCCGCCGGCGCTATGGGTCGTTACGGCCGATTCACCCCCGAGGAGTGTAGTTGACGCACGCGCGCGAGGATATCTAACTCACGCGTATATATACCCCGCTGCGCTCGAGGTTGATGTATTACAGCCACACCATCGTCGGAAGCTAGCACTTTCTTCTTCGAGTCTTGCGCGTTGATAACAGCTCGTGCACAGTTTATTAACAATCAGGTCATATAATCGAGTTTGGCTACCACACACCTGCGCACGAGCGTCGATGGCGAAGTATGACGCTGCAGAAGAGAGGTGAGGTTGAATATTAAATGACGCGTAAATTGAGTGCGCGACGTTGAGTCTCTCCTTTTTTTTCTCTTCTGTTTCTTCACGTCCGCTCGTTGCGTTTTTCTTTGAGGAATTCATTAGCGACATTCCGAACGGCGACGATCGAGTAGTAGTAGTATAGTGCCGCGCGCGTGTAAGATAAATTACCGCGGGCATAATTAAAAATTATTATTAATTTGTTTTTGCCGATTAATATGCGGAATTTTAATGAGTGTTATTCGCGCGTGGAGAGGGAATCGGACGTTCTTCAAGCTCGAATGCAATAAACAACCTCGTATGTAGCTTGATCGTTATCCGATATACATATTTGCCGTTGTCGCCGATGCTCGCGCACGTTTTTTCATCCCAACCGTCGAGTCGAATTTATAAATAGAGTTGTTATCGACACCTTATAATGCAACAAAA
>JAPYZO010002857.1:0-16012 GCA_030522905.1 Torymus flavipes | reverse complement strand
AAAAAAAAAAAAAAAAAAAAAAAAAAAAAAAAAAAAAAAAAAAAAAAAAAAAAAAAAAAAAAAAAAAAAAAAAAAAAAAAAAAAAAAAAAAAAACGAATTGTTTGCAGGCTTTTTGGATAGATAGGGAATGATATGAAGAAATTATCAGGAAACATATTACACCGTAAGTACGAAAATGAATCTTTAATATTATTTAATCCTGAAATTTCTTTCAATTCTTCTCATTGCTCTAATTTTTCTTTATGTGTTATTCAAAAGATTTGAACTTTCTTATTTCATTGTCCTAAGAAGAAATACAAATTTACATTAAACTAAAGAAAGTTAAAATTTGAAAATACTTTTAACTTAAAAGTTCATAAAAAAAAATTTGAAAATACATATGGAACTTTCTATTTATAGCTCAAATCCGTCCATAATTTGTACGTGACAGTGGGGTTTTCATTCGTTTTCTCCTGAATCCGAATATCGTATATGCCGTGGGGGACATGCTTGACACTCCTGAAATTCTTCTCCACCACATAAGGCTCACATCAAGCCACTAAGAAGGGGTACGCCATTCACCAGGTGTTCATTCACTTATACTAAACATACAACTTTGGAGAACGGCGGTCTCTGTGTTTACCCGGGCAGCCACAAGCTCGGTTTGTTCAAGGAACGGGAGCTCATCTACGAAAGCGCTGAAAAGTACATGTATGTTGACCCTGGCCGCTTCCCTGCCGAACAGACCACGCCGTATCTACCTTACACAGCTTAGAGCAGCTGATTATGAACCATCCAAGAACGTCTACCATTTGCACTATACCAAGACTTGAAGTAGAAACGAAGCGAACTTAGGTACGCGAATCGTCGATTCTAAAACCAATGTCTAGATTATTTTTCTTTTCAAATTTTTGTTTCACTTATTTTCGTTTGACGATTAAATAAAACATTTTTAGATATACGAATTTTTCGTACCTTTTTATTGTTTACCCTTTATTCTATTATCTTTAAAAACTTTTGAAAACATCAAAAATATTACTTAATTGAGAGCCTGGAAACGAAAAGGTGGATTTTTAAAGGTTTTTTGTTTTAAATTTTTTGTTCAATGTATCTGTAAATTTGATTCAGATCAAATATTTCTTCAAGAAATTTTTATACAATAGGACGCGGTATTTTCCGCGTGTTATAAGCCTTAGTGGAGTAATAATCATTTTTATTGAAGAAAATGGTGAATTTTAGAAAATTTGGAACTTCTACTTTCAAATGAAAAAGTTGTGTTGCGAATTTTGCGATTCGATTAGAGCTACAATATTCCTTAAGCTCTAAGGAAGTTTCTATAAAATTTTAGCTTTCTTTGTAAGTATTGTTATTAAAAAGTTGTAGCAGTCTTTTTACGAATATCGAGTAGTGCGCGCGCGCCGTGCGAGCGTTGCGGCGCGCGGTGTTCAAAGCATTTTTGTAATGGAAGGTTCATGAATATTTTACGATGGAAAAAAGTTTTCTACCTATGGTTTTTTATAATGCTTTTAAATACCATTCTATAGGTATTTTAGATATATTTTTTAGTCAAAATAATTCAGAATTGTTGTTGTTAATATTTATGCAATGCGTTTAAAAAACACATCTTATAGTAAATAAAGTTGCCCGTCATGTCGGTCTTCATCGTGGCTAATTCGAGCCCGTGACCTTCCAGCCAGGAGCAGATACGGCACATTACCTGGTTGAGCAGCAGCTGAGCGAGGTCAGTGTTTCTGGCTACGATGACCACCGCGATGTTGTCTGCGTACCCAACGAGGAACGCGCCCTCGGGCTTTTCCATGCGCAGGATCCCGTCGTATAGGAGACGTTCCCATCATATGTCGGGTCCTCGCTTCGCTCGTGCGAAAAACTCATGAGCTAAATAATCACCTTCAGCACCCGTGTCGAAATAGTATATTAAATAATTTAAACAAATATTTTATTATTTTTATTTAGTAAAAATTAGGTAATTTAATTTTTAAATACAGTAATTGTATTAAATTTTCAAATTAAAAAAAAAATAAATGGTTTTTTACAAGATTTCTGTAACACCAAATCTTTTTAATTCGTTCTGTAGGCAAGGACAAGTTCGCGTAACTTACTTACTGCATTGATCAGTTAAAACTAGATTCACACTAGTTATCTACTAAAGGTCATCGCTTACAAGGTTTCCATTTATGGTTTTTATTTACATCATTCTTATCAAGCTTGAGTAAACACCCAAAAAGTTTTCGTTATTGTACGCATAATAATAATAATTTTGTAAAACTATTAATAAGATGATAATTATCTTGTAAAATCCGAAAAACTTATCCATTAACTGTGTCAGTATGTTTTCATTTTTATCATCGGCAATACACATCCACACATTTTTTTTGCTGAGTGGATAGTATTATAACTCAAGCGGGAAAGCATGATATTCAGTTTCTCTCCCGTCGTTGAGGGATAAACATCACAGTTGCTGTCATCATGGGCAAACTCAAGTTTCTGACTCCCGAACAGAAACAATTTTACATAGAGAATGGATTTGTTAAATTATCAGGAGTGTTTTCAAATGCAGAATTCCAAGAAATATTAAAAGAATACACCGATCTCTTTGCTCGAAAACAAAATGAAGACATGGACGGTTTGGAGGCTGCCTGGATCGGAAATGACATGAAGAAAGCCGCAGGAAACATAAATTATACTGTAAGTAGAAATTTGTACGTCTTTATTTATAGTGAAACAAAAGATCAATTTTATAATATGATTTTAAACGGGCCTTTTCCTCGCTAAATAGGAAAATAGTACATTATGCACCGAGGACGCAAAATGTATCATTCTCGGCAAGTGCGAGCTTTGAGGGCGAGCGTAGCGAGGCGTCACTATACGATCGCTCGGGCAGTGAACGCACCGGCGGGAATAATCTGCGACTTCAGTCCCTTGTTACATAATGTACTATTATATAAACTGTTAAAAATAAAAGTTTTCATTCACTTAAAATTTAACAATACTTCTTAAATGATGAATATTCAGAAAACTCTAATTTTACAATGCATGTTATATAATGTTGCACATTCTGTTCACAGGTCAAATCTATCCACAATTTGCAAATGCACAGTGCCGTCTTCACGCGTCTGCTCGTGAACAAGAATCTCCTGGACGCTGTGGAGGACATCCTTGACACTCCCGACATTCTTCTCCATCACACAAAGGCTCACATCAAGCCGCCAGAAAAGGGCGCCCCTTACCTCATGCACCAGGACTACCCATACTTCCCGTTCAAGAACCACTCAATGCTAGCGATGTTCCTCCACCTGGATGACACGACTCCGGAGAACGGCGGCCTCTGCGTCTACCCGGGCAGCCACAAGCTCGGCCCGCTCAAGGAACGTGAGCTCATCGACGAAAATGGCGAGAAGTATATGTACGCCGACCCTGACCGCTTCCCCATCGCCGGCGCTACGCCCGTCTCCGCCAAGCAGGGAGAAATCATCATTTTCTCGTACCTGCTGTTGCACGGTTCCTACCTAAACCTGTCATCTAGACCACGCCGTATGTTCCTCGCGCAACTGAGGGCAGCCGATGATGAGCCTACCAAGAGCACGCACCATTCCCTCTGCCAAGATATGGTTCTGAGGGGCAAGAACGTCAAGTATCAGGCGAACATGGCCACACGATTCATCGATACCGAACATAACAGCTAGATCTTAAATTTTACAATAAATTACTTTTAATTTTATTTTCTGATGATTTATTTCATTTTGTATATTCATGTAAAGGTAAAATAAAGCATTATTTTTATTAAAAAAAAAAAAATATTTCATTTTTTAATTACATCGATATACCTATGTTCAATTAACTTTTGGGAAAGCAAAAGGGAAGCTAAGTATTGGAAAATCTAAATACTTTTTACTTTCAAATTCAATGAAAAATAATTTTTTTAATTTTAAGAAAATACTTAAAACTTTAAAGATTTTTTCCTGCAAAAACCATGGCAATATATAATTCTATAACTATAAGGCGAAAGCCGAGTCTATTAAGTACTTAATATATTCTTAAGACATAAAACTAACTTCATGTTATTTATTTGTTTTAAATTTTAAATCAGGTTAATATTTGAAGCAAAGGAGAAGTGAAATTCAGGCGCGCGTAGAAAATCTACTAGATTTTTATAAAATATTACACCATGATAGGAATGCGTATTATAATTCTTTTACTATAATTTTCTAAGTCTATAAAAAAATACTTTTGTTTAATATTCCAAATTTTTTTTGGTTATAATTTCGTATGAACATTGTATTTTCTAAACAAGAGACTCTTTTATTTAATGAAAATTATTACATCATTGTTACGATGACTTCCACGCTTGACAATGAAAACTCGTCCCTTGAACTCGCAGATAGTGAGAGATCATACTTTTTAATTACACAATAAATAATACCTATAATAGTGATTGCGTTATTATGCGATATGAATTAATTCTCTATAGATTTAAAGTACGAAGATCGTGTACAATGTAAATACGATTGACGCAATTGAAATTACAGATGGTAGCACAGACTTCAACGAAGATGATGAATTTTTTAATGAATTTTTCGAGTATGAAGATTGTAAGGAAGAAGAAACTGACTATAAACATGTTAAACAGCACGAGTATGACGCTGATGAAGTATCAAAATATTCGAAAGAACTGATACTTGAATATAGATCTTTTCTAAAAGAGGAAGAGGCAGAAGAATATCAAGATTATGCGGATGTTGATTTCTCACCAAATAAATATGATCGGTCTCAATTCGATTTTCAACCTCTAAAACCAGAGGAGCGCCAAGAAATTATCGAAAAATTGAAAGAATTGCACATTGAATCTAAAGTATTAATAATATTAAATAAGTTTCTCCATAAAAATTATATCAGCGCGATGCGCAACTCCACATCACTGGCAAATGCACTTGAAAAATTTGATGAGGCTCTTGTGTTTGAAGATAATCGGTACACGAGCATCCCCTTAATTAGTTACTTTCAGTGAATTCCCTGCGTATCATTTTCTCTTCATCAAATCTTTTTTGTGAGAATTCATATTTCACATGTTAACAGAAACAAAATATAAAAATGTGTATCTGCAGCATTTCAAATGTCCAAATTGAAATAATTTTTAGAAACAGCTAATTACGTAAAATGCATAATGTAAAATAAGTAGAGAGTAAAGTTCGATCTCTCACTTAATTATTTAATTACAACGCTTTACTTCTTGTATTCCCTAATCGATGTTAATTACCTAAAGGCGTTTGAATTTATTGGATAACTGTCGCAGATCACACGTCAAAACTAGAAACTCTTCTCTTTCACATTAATATTTTAACAGTTCAAGGATCTACGGGAAAAAGGAGGATTGTCAATTGAAAAGTTTTGGTTATTTTTATAGTTTTCTATGCTCCTATATTGCTAATTGACACTATCCTAGTAAACTATTTTTTAAAAAGGTTTAAAAAATATTTTAGAAAGTACTAAAACGTGACCTATTTGTTATCAATTAGCACATATTATATAGGAGTATAAAAAACTATAAAAATAATCAAAAATTTTCAAATGACAATCCTCCTTTTTCGTGGATTTCAGTTATCAATATCCCCCTCAATATAGATATATTTGCAGCTACCAAATGACGCTCGAAAATTACGCTCTGACGAGGGACGACGTGTCGCGACGTCGAGCCTCCCTAGCTGAGGAGTTAAGAAACCTCGAAGAGAGTTACGCCTTATCAAAGTCCAGCTTCGAGGAGGTGTTTGAGGACCTTCTGTCACGCGAGCTCGCCGTCATCAAGAAATTCGACCCGCTGAAACAAGATGAGATTCGGCGCATGCTGGACAGCCAACGCAATCGTGCCGTCGACGTAGCTAAAATTCGGTTGAGCTACGTGCGTTTGCGGCATCGGTTGGAAAAGCTGCAAGCTCAGCTGCGCGAGTTCGATTATCTCGGTCCAGGTTTCTCCATGATGGATTATGAGTTGCTGCTCAGGCGGCGCAAGGTGCACGTGGATAAGCGCGAGGAACTGCGCGAAGGCTCGCGCAAGCTGGCCGATAAGAATTTGTCATGTGCAGCGGTACGTATATACTTACAGTAGTTTCTGTTGGTTTTTCATAGAGCTCTTTTGTATAGATGAAAAATTGATGTTGCTTGAGACCTTTCGTGTTTTAGGTGATCAAGCATATTGACGAGGAAGCGGAGTTGTACAATGAAAAGGTGAATAACGAGTCGAACAACTTGAATGCTTTAGTGGAAAAGAACAGGAAGGAACATTCGAAAGCTGTCGAATTGGTCAAGACAAGAGCGGCAACATCTAAAACTATTATGAAACTGAGAGAAGAAATCGGTCTTTTGGATAATCTCTATTTGGTCCACAAAATGGAAATGGACATGAGAGAACTCGCGAAATTGAAGAAACAATCGAGAAACATGAAATTAAAAATTCGTTTAGATAAAAGGAGGATTTCGCAAGTAACATATTAGATTGATGAAATCAGTGCTTGACAATTAAAATAATTTATTTCCAAAATTACACATTTTTCTCAACTCTCTTTTAATGCCTCAGTCAAATTATTAACATCATGCTGTTCCTCTCTTTGCGAGCCAATACTGATTTTACCTTGCTGTAGCTTTTGCACAACGACATCTCTATCAGATCCACTCGCAGGAACTTCGTAAATGCTTATTTTCGTCAAATTAAAATCAACGGACGTCAGCAATCGCAGCAACAAAATACAAAAGCCTCCGATCCAACCCCACGTCATCATCCAGGAAGCCACCTACATAGTAAAATTATCCCGTCCATCATCTTATAGTTCTTTATTTCCCCCCTACAAATGCTGACGTGTACACAGCCATTGGGTAAGTATATCTCACTTGTATCATCGAGTTGATCCTGCAGGAATCGAACCCATTCTTGTTGTGCATGGCCATGTAATGTTGAAAAATTTCGCAGCGCCTGCGGAAGAACGCACAATCATACTTTACATATATATATCTCTCGGCTTAAAAATATAACTGTTAGCGTAAAACTAACCGGTTATAATTGAACGCGATGCTTCGGTTTCTCGTAATTTGATAAACCAGCTGATAGAGGCTATCGGTCAAGTGGAAATATCCGCGTGAGAACTTGTGCGCCGCGACCATCGTCACGAGCATCATGAACAGGCTGGTACCGAGCGCTGGCACGACGAGCCGCCACGGCGCGACGAACCTGCGTCACCGATGTTGAAGAAAACATAGTCGAACATTTTTTAACTAATGTATTGGTTGCGAAAAATTGGAGATGATAGCGCACGCCGTGAGTTGGCAAAAGCTGACCATAACTATATTAGTATATATTATATATCTGATGTGACGTGTTACAGTCGTGTAAGTGTGATACAAATTTATCGGCTTTTAGCCGGTTTGGAATGGTAAGTTTCAATTATAACTTTTGATTTTCACAAGTCACTGATATATAATCTTGATAACATATCTATTAGCATTTTAAGGTGGTTCCGGCGCGCTGGGACGTAATATTTATGAGTGGCCTTTTAGAGTACAGTGACTTTAAAATAGTTAATAGTTACTCATAACACAGTACGTTTCACCACTTACGCACCCCGAAATATTTATTTGTTTATTTATTTATTTAGACGGAAAAATTACCCTTTGCAACAATATAACGGCAAGTAATATAACAACATTTATATTATACATTAGTACCTATACTGACTAGGAAAGTGCGCCTGGTTATAGGGTTTAATATTGCCGCTTTCTTCATATTTCTACATTCAGAACCTATATCCCAAAGTTTCAGCCGAGTGAACTATTATTTTTAACTTTATTTTCAAAGAAATTAGGGATTTTAAGTTCATATAGGGGAAATGAACATGTTTAATTACACCTTTTCTCTTAAGAACCGGTGTTAAAACTACGTGTTTTATACCATTTTTTTTCTCTTTCATTTTCCTGCAGTAAGCCCATCAACCGGGACACACACCAACGAAAAGCTTGAGATTTCAGCTTTTGATACATTTTTCTTCTTTATATTTCTAGATTTTAAAAAACGACGGAGCCACCTTTACAATTTTTTTTGTAGACAGCACTCTTAATTATGATCTAATAAGAGATTAACTTGCAAGCCAGTATCGTAGCCCCCTTTGCCGCAAATCGTGACCATCATGAGAAAGGTAATAGCTGCAAAGCAGGACAGTAAACAAGCCAAATGGAACCAATTGCAATAGCTGGAGAACTGGTGAGTGATCAGGATTTCCCGGGTCCAATCGTAGTTGGTGCTATTTTCTTGCTCAACTGTTCCTGCCGGTATCCATCGAACCTCGCCCCAAAAGAGGCAATGGCCTCCTGATACCTCGTACTGAAAAGGTTAGGAATGTGATGCGTGATCGAACACGAATAAAGAATTGTCAAATACAAGAAGTATAGCATTCCATGTACCCATAAAGTATAGAAAAGAATAGCACAAGCATAGCTCGACAATGAGCTTACAAAATACGCAAGCATCAAAGCTCTTTTCCAAACGTAAGAGATCTCCGACGATTGTCGCTCGATTACTTCTTCGTAATGCTCCAACAGATTTAACTGTACCATCGTGCGACCTAACTATACTTAAACAATTGCATTTACTTTCTCCAATCCTCCCAATTTCACATTTTATTGGCAATAAAAGCGCAGATCGCTGACCGGGCGCTGAGCGTCGAGAAAATGTTGAATTGTTTCGTGAACCGGAAGCGCCATCGTTCGTGTTTTTTTGGAAGTGCACAGCTGTTATACCGCGAAAGTGCGAACTGCGAACGCCGTTTCAAGAAATTATTAAGATTAAGTATTATGTTTTACTAGTAGTGATCATCACACGCGCGCTGTGCGCGCGGAGATACTTAAACTGTAAAATTACCTTATATAATAAGAACCTTATATAATTAAAATATAAACCAACAACATTACGTTGCCATGCACATAGCTAAGTATAACATGACTACACTTCGGACCAATCAGATTGCGAATAAAACACTAAATAAAATAGCGATTAATTAATAATAAAGAAGATTAGGTACTATACTTATTATTTACACAAAATTAAAACGTTCTTAACGCGTACTAATGTGTTTTTTAGGTTATATATGATATTTTTCACTATGGTTTAGTTTTAATTAGTTTAAATGGCAAGATAGTTAGATACATTTTTTCGAAATTCAAATCTAGCAGATCCTCGCGCCTATTTCATACAGACCAATCAAATCCATCTTTAAATGCTTCACATCACAACAATATCCGGCTTTGGTTTTTTAAGAGTGGAACACGGCAATTTAAAGAGACAAGCTAAGTATTGCATAGCGCCGTTGAAGCGCTGCTCAAAGCACTTCCACACATCAGTTCAATTCTAACAGGTGTTATAGAGGAAAACAAGTACTTAGAGATGGAATAGAGACACAACATTTCGCGTATTTACAGCCGATCAATCTGTTTAGATGGATGCCAAGCTTGCTGCTTACAGGAATAAGAAGCGAAGAGAGGCAATGGTGGAGACAGCGAAAAATTCGATAAAGGAGGTACTATCGTGGCAGCGAAGCCCGACCAGCCCCGTCGTTGATGTAAGGTTAACTTTTTTTCGTATGCGTATATTTACTATTCCATAAAGCCCTGTTTATTGTAGAAAATATGCAAGTAGCTTTTTATTTTTATACAATATTACAAAATGTAAAATGTGATACAGTTATAGCTTGTTAGATTGGTTGGCTGTGCTTGACAGTTGTGAAATAAGTTTGTGAAAGATTGCAGGACAAGGATGATTTAGAGAGCATCATATCGGAAGAAAGCATAGACTTGACACCACCACCAAGTCCTTTCTTTACTCGGACAATGTGCATCCTCTACTTCTTGCTGTGGGCAACGCTGTATATTATTGCCATTAAGATTGAATTTGGAGCTGTATATTTTATAGTCTCAGCACTGATTTTTGTCTACTTTAATACACGATCTGGACCAAAAAAGAGGGGCGAAGTCAGTGCGTATTCTGTTTTTAATCCAGATTGTCAATCCATTGATGGTACTTTGAAAGCAGAGCAGTTTGAGCGGGAGATCAGATATGGAGCTTCCAGTGTACATTAATACTAGTTTACATTACAGTGACAAAGTGAAGAATAATATATACATATATAATATATACAATTATGTATATACATATATTTATTTTATTTTTTGAGAATTTAAAACCGAAATGGTGCTGTGAATAATAATGCTAAGACTGTCAGTTTGGAAAGTATTTTAAAAATAAGTTTCAATAATAAACAATAAAAACAATGTCCATCACATATGAAAACTAATCACTATGGAATTCATCAGATTCTTTGAAAATCTTTCTGCAGTAAGCCTGCTCAAGCAAAATGTTGTCAGCTGCTTTATAACAGTCTGTAATATCATCTAAATTCATTTTGACAAACGGAGCAGGTTCTTGAGGAAACATTTTAAATTTGACAAAGTCTGTTTTAGATCTTAATGACGTATCAGTACAAAGTAAGGCACGATCTAAATTTATTAACCTATCATTCATCATACGAACATCCAAGGCCCTAAAAAAGAAATCAATTTTTAGAATGCCATTTATATTCATAAATTTGAATAAATTATTTTTATATGTACTTACTTTAAAATATTTACACTTTCTAATTCTGAGTTAAAGTTTGTTATACTATCAATTAGTCTTGTAACTGTTTCATTGAGATTATCTAAATAAAATGGATAGTATTTGTTAAATATATACATTTATTAATGATTTTTTTTCATTGTTAATATTTTACCTTTTGATTCTCTCAGCTCTTCAGATTTTATAGTAGTTAGAGCATTATTCATTATTTCAGAGAAATACTTTGGATCCCATTGAAAAAATATCTCTTCAGATAATCTCCACATAGCTAATCCAACGATTTGGGCTAAAACTTTTTGGTTCATTTCTACATAATCTGAAGTTGAATTTGTATCCTAAATTTAATAAAAAAAATGTATCATATAATGACTTGCAATCAATACCTAATTTCAGTATTTAGGAATATTATTTTAATTAAACTCACTGTGAAAGAAAGAACTGCATGTGGGACATCCAAATCTAATCTTGGAAGTGAATTTGGGGAGTGCACTCCTTCAAATTGACTTCCGTGATAAAATTTGATTTCATTCATGGCATCCAAAATTGTGGCTTGAACCATGCCAGATCCCGATACAATAATACCATCGTTACCTACGAAAAATTTATGTCTTTCGTAAAACAAATTAAAAATTTTTTTCTAGTAATTTAATCTCGAATTTAAGTATCTAAAGTAATGAAAACCTCTAGCTGCATTTCCATGGACGGCAATGTAAGCCACGATTTTGGGTTTGATGCGATTAAGAAATCGTTTACTGCAGAAATCGGTGGAGCCGAGAAAAACACAAAAAACAATCGTCCTCTTTGGCTCCCATCCTTTATTTCTGTAAATATTATCCAGAGCGGCAGCAACCTTGATAGCAACATCAAAGCCTTCTCCGCTTGCCGACAAAACTACATATCTGTCTGAATAATTCAAAGAGAATTTTCATTTTAAAATGTAAATATTTACGATTACCAAACTAAAATTAAAATAGATAAAGTTTATGACTGTTTTTACCTGGCTCTTGTATTCCACAAATTGTCGCAACGGTACTAGTTTTCGTTTCATTAACATTGAGCCGAAAGATACTTAAATCTGAGAAAATGTCATGAACTCTATCAACCCCTTGTCGCCTTAAATTTTTCACTTGAGAATCCCTGCGAATTAAAAATTTGTTTACTAATGATATTAACTAAATCGCAATATTTTAATATTTGTATTGATGTATAATTAAACACTTAATGGTTCAAAATATTCTTTTTAAGAAACTCTCTAAAAATTAAAGATCGCAATTATTAACATTTCCTGAGCAGCTTCCTTTTCTTATACTCTAGTATATTTAATTCCATGCCAATATACTTAATAGGTAGCTGCATTTGTTTTCAATTCCCGTGACCTGTATTTGTATGGTTTTTGGCCGATGTTCAAAGTGATATTGATATTTAAGTGTTTTCGGGAATACGATATTCAAAATTGAGACGATGAAAAATAATTATAAAAAATTTATACAGAGAATTTATTAATAAATAGTATTTTTGTTCCACCTATTAAAAGAGAAATACTTTTCGCAATAAATTTATATTCTGATGTATTTTTAGAATGAATCGCTCGAAAATTATTTTTCGTTCTTGAATTCTTAGTATACGAAGTCGCGAGAACTTTCTCTCTTCTCAAATTAAACGCACAAATAATTTTGGACTTTAATTGATCTTATGGAACATGGGCGAAAATTTAATTACTGTAGGTCACTTTTAAATCATAAAAATCAAATTGATCAATAAATAATGTTATTATATAACTTAAGTTGAGCAATTAAATTTATTGTACAAAAAGTTATCCGCATTATTATATACTTTATTCGCCCGTCACCCTGTTTTAGCTGCGAAAGTACTTTAAATCCATTCAAACGTGATTTTAAATCTTTTCATAGAACGTCAAATCTGATTTCAGGCGCCTCGTTTGCCCAAGAAAATATATTATTTCAAGAGTTACGAGCTTGACAGGGCAAATCGTAGATCTCATATATTTTATGGCGAGCTTCTTACGTACTCTTATAAAATAATTAAAATTTATAAATTGACTGACTATAATTTGGTGCCATTTTCGTATATTCTCTGATTTATGTATAATATATAATTTCCTTGAAAGTACCGAATTATCAGTATTTGACGTAAACCTTAATGAATAATCGGCCCGCCGCGATTCCGCAAATAAAACCTACAGTTCATAATTCTTGAAATAATGCGTGTCGTTGAGCAGATCCAGCAAGCCCAGCTGCATGTCCTTGGTTGCGTCCAGGCCGTTGCCCGAGAGCTCCTCGAGCATCTTCTGCTCGCGCATGATGATCGTGTGATCGGAGACGAGGCGTCCGAGCAGGAAGCCCCCGAGGAGGCAGAGAAAGCCGACGGAGAGGAGGAAGGAGAAGCACATGCGCTTCGTCACGAACTCGCTCTGCTCGCCGTAGCTGCGCCCCAGCTGGAAGCTCAGCATGCGCTGCATCGCGCCGGCCTTGCGGTAATTACCGTATCCCTGCTGCTGCAGCCGCCTCCGCGCGGTAGCCGGATTTATTTTTTCTGCCTTTGGCTGCGGTGCGATGCGCTCCTCCACGACCTACACTGCTGATGGGCTATATTAATATGAGAGATGTATTTTCGAGCTTTATTAGAGATTCGTAGTAGTGGCTGAGGAACTTTTTACGGGAGCAAATATATCTTTCACTGCTAATGTCCGAGATTTACAAGCTTTGCTGGAAAGTTCGCATCGGTGATGCGAATTTGATGTAAACGCGATTTCTGTTGATGTCTATCGTGCACCCTCGTAATTTTATGCTCTAAACAAACGCGCTCTTGCTTTTCACGACGCCACTCACTGGGATAGAATGTTTACGAAATTGGCCATTGACTTTACGATCTCAGCTGCGAGAAAAGGCTTTTAATCTATATTCAAAACCGACCCGATTTCGAGCACTTCACTTTGTCTGCACTGCCCGCTGTTATTCACATGTTTGAAAGGTTCATGCATTCGTTAAAGATGTTGAACGATGTCTGCGGAATTTATATTGCTACGAAAATATCGGTTACAGGAAAATATCCGAACTCAAAGCTTTATACTTTAACATAATTCTATATATAAGGAACAACCTATAAATTTAATTTCATCAGAATATACGGCCGTTCCAGAAATTATTCGACCGCATAAATACGCGTCAGCTTTAAGGAACAATAAATTAAGCGCGACCATTAGCTGTCTCATATTTAATATCGATATAATTGCCAGATGAAACGCCGTCAATCGTAATTCTTCTTTTTTTCTAGAAATAACTCATTTCGATCTGGAGCACTGATACGAATAGTACGTATTGCACGCTAAACATCCCAAATGTCGCTGTTACCGTAACAAGCTAATTAAAAAAACATCATCATCTGCAAAAAAAAACCGATATTCTTAATCAAATTAACCTGCTGGGAGAGAACAATGCGCAATTTATTAGAGCGACCGATTTGCAAATCACATCATCGCATCCCGCGTCGTTAGCCTCCTTTATCGTCAGTCAAAGAGAAAAAATGAGCCACAAGTACTCGCGTACCCACCTAATTAGCTCAAATTGAGTCGTCGAAGCGTGCGGACATGACGAGGGCGGGAGCTCTATTGTCTTTATTGTCACGCGACGACGACGTCGCGACGCGCCCTGTCACTCGAGAATCGCGCCCGCGTGTCTGGAGACACGTATATACACACAGATACACGACCGCGCAGCGCGAGACGGCGTCCTTTGTCAAAGTCTATTTATATTTTCGCCGGAATAGACGGGAGAAAGAGAGAGAGAGAGAGAGCGCGCTCGCTCGCGCATGTGTGATATAAATCCGACGGGATAACCACCCTCGCTTCGCATACTCCATTAACTTTTACCGCCTAGGCGCGCAACCCCGGCGCTCTCTGCTCGCTATTTATATGGCGATTGACGCTTGCACGCGGCGAGCTTTGCCTAAAACCGCACTTAAACACTATGGGGATAGTACAGACCGCGGCGGGCTTTTATGGAGTTCGCGATAGTCTGACGGTTGCCTATGAGCGCCACACCGAGGTATATTAATATTTGTTGGCGTTGAAAACAAAAGATAATAAATGATTCGTAAAAGTGCCTTGATAAACGAGTTCAAGGGTGGAAAGTTGTTGATTCGGCGTGGAATTTAAATCGCCGTTTAAATTTTAAGTGTCAAAACGTTATTGTCGCGACTGAGCTTTTTCTTCAATCGAAATATGGGAAAAATATGAGAAATTGACGGAAAATGTATGCATTTCAGCTGCGTCTAAGACTCTAAACCGTCAAAAACTCTTATTGCGAATCCACGCGCCTAATAATCGCTTTGCGACTCCTCGCAAGCTCCATCAACGATCCAGACACACTATTTCATCGAAAAACAATCCCGAAGCACAGACACACACACACAACGCGCGCGAGTCCCGCACTTTCTATCTCATCTATTTTTACTCGCTCTCACAGTTTTTCTCTCTCACTCCCGCGCGCGTGGCAGCCACGTCGAATTTGAAAAAAGCACTGTGCCCGCGATCGCGAGCGCGCGGGCTCCGAGCGAAAAAAAAGCGCGCGCGCGCGTTTCGTCTGGGCCGCGCGCCCCTCGCGCGCGAATAGTATTGTGTAAACGCGAGACCGCGTGGGATAAGACTGATATTTTTATAAGAGAGTAGTCGACGGTGGCTGCGGCGGTGGCGGCTACTCTCCAAAGCCTCCCGTATGCGTATGTGTGCGCGTGTGTAATACTCCCTCTCTCGGCGGTGGAACGCTTATTTTACACCATCACGACGCTCGCAAGCTCTCCAGACGCCGCCGCGCCGTGCAGTGGTAGGAGCTTTCGGCCACTTTTTATACAGAGGGACGCGAGAGCCCGTAATAGTATACTTAATATCCTATGCGAGCTGTCAGCTGGAATGTTTGTCGTTTATTTGCTTGATTTAAATAGGTATATATATATGAATTATTCTTCAGCGCGTGAAAGCATTAAAATAAATTTTGTACATCAAAAGAGTCGGGGATAAGGAATGGCTGGGTGAATTTTAGGATTTTGGATTTGCTTGTTAGAGGTTTCCATATTCAGAATAAGCGCGGTGACTTTGCAGTTAAAATTTACAGTTCAAAGAACGATTTTCGGTATATATTCGTTACGCTGACAGATTAACGAAGCAACAACTTTTTGATCGACAATCGGGATTTTGCAAGTTTTATAGTAAGTACTTATACTACAAATCTTGGAAAATACTTTGAAAATGACATACGGGGTTTTACCGATATTTAGATCGTGTTTATAACGTATCTTTGAAAATTTTGGACTAACTATTTTTGAGTATTTCTTATAGAACACAATAA
>JAPYZO010002856.1:0-13855 GCA_030522905.1 Torymus flavipes | reverse complement strand
CGTGTTTATATCTCAATATAAGGGATAATGTAGTAATGATGTCAAGTAACACAAAACTAAAGGACCCCGCATAAAATGTATGTAAAAAAATCATCATGATAAAATTGGGTGAAACTAGGGGGAAAGATAGATCGAAATATCCTAAACTCAAGTTCTTATGGGCAACTCCTCAAAATCAATGGCCGAGCAGGTAGAGTTAATTCACTAAAGGTCCAAACCCTGCGTCATTTTAGCGTTTTTTTACATTTAGCGAACTCTATTTCCTCAGCAATTGATTTTGGAGAATTTTGTCCATAAGAACTTTTTTTCAGGATCTGGAGATCTATCTTTTCTCGACATTTCATTACTAAATCAATTAAACATGATTTTAAAAATTTTTATATTTATGGCATAAGTATACACAAAATTTTTTTTTATGATATTGTTTGAAAAGTAGATATTTTTTATGGTAAAACATTCATAAATTTTCAGAAGGTAACTTATTAAATACAAGTTTTCTTCATTGAAATGAGTTAATTTAGAAAAATCGAAGTAAGTGACTTTGGGTGCCCTTTTCTCAGAATGTAGATGCTCTAATCGAGTTTTTCACGACGGTTTTGAATTTGTAAAGCCAAGATCTACAAGGCGACATGTATTGTTTAATGGTATAAAATAATTTTTCACCTTGAAATTAGCTAAAACAAACATTTTTTCAAAAATCGTGACTTTAAACTCTTATTTACAAGGTGAAAAATACCACCTCATATATGGTAAACAATTTTCCTCGATGACATATCTCATCACCTTTCAAAAGCCGTTGGAGTAACATTTTCATCATTTTTTCAATGCGAGATATAAGATTTTGACACAAAATCGTTGCAAATAGTGCACTGTGCGCCGCTGCGGCGACGGTGTTCTATTTATCATTACCCGTTAAGACGTGAGTTCGTGGAACTCCTCCGAGCTCCTCTCGTTTTCGGGAACGCGAAATGTTCGAGTGTCCCACATTCGAGCGAGACTTTGACGTGAATCAAATGAGGAGATCAGTGGGAATGAGCGGAAAGTTTTTAGGTCGATAAATAATTTACAAATAATACAGCTCCTTCAAAACATTACCATTTACAAGAGCCTCCGCCAGTCGATTATTATAATAAGATGTTCTGGCTTCTGTCAATCTTTCATCAACTGTTTGTCGGAGTTGCCAGAAACTGCTCAAGATAAATAATCTTCCCTGTTCTCTTATAACGTTTGGAAATGCCGTCACGTTTTTGCTGCATCCTGGTTAACTCTGCTCCAATTCACGATAGCTGACCCTTTTTTGGCTTTAACATTCTAATGGGAGCAAGTTTATTGATCGCTTTCATAAGGTTGTCACAAAGATGACCAAGTGAAGTTTCAGTATCACTACTAGCGGTATTTGTAAATGGCAACCAGTCGCAAACAGACAGAACTTCAGCCAATGCGGATGGAGTAATTTCTCTATAGTTTCTATATTCAATGGGTTCCAAATTTTGTTGTAGCTATATAACCCATGGAAGAGATATATCTATTATGTTATAACTGTTGCTATAGGTCGCCGGGATGTTGCGTGCGTCAAGTATTGTGTCATTTTCGTCGGCAAGGATTACATCAATCCGTGTATGAGATTTGCGGGTGTGATTTTATGCACCATGTTGAGCGAACTGTAAAGATAATTCTGCAGACAACTTGCGAACATAGTTGGCTTGGCAATCATCTTGCAGGAGGTTGGCATTCAGATCGCCCATTATAATCTTTCTAGAATAATTACTACAATTGATATCAGCCATCACTGTCAGACGAAGAGAGAGGTACGACCCAACGATGAGAAGGTCGCGGTACTCCTGGCGTCTACGTTGGATGTGGAGAGGACACAGCACTAAGCTCCACACCGAACTCGAACACGAACGAGACCAGCTCGCTATTTGTGTTTGAGTTCTTTGCGACGGCCGATCTTACTGAAAGATCGGCCTCCCAAACTTGAACACGAGCGAGACCAGCTCGCCATTTGTGTTCGCGTTCTTTGCGCGGTTGATCTTACTGAAAAGATCGGTTTTTAAAGATTAAACCCGAAGGTTTATTCGGCTTAGATTGATGTTCGCTGAGGTTCCTCATGGTCTTCCCTGGCTTGGACGGGGCGGCGGCTTTGCGGCTCAGCTCGGCGTCCGCTTGGAGACCCGGATGGCTGCCTCCCACTCGTCAGCGGGAGGACTATCTGGCACTGCGACTCCGCTGTCACTGGTTTGGCGGAGGGTTGTTCCTCGGTCTGCGTGCTTCTCTCCTTCCGCTGGCTCCGCTGATGCTCCGACGTCACCTGGGCAGCGTATCCCTTGGCCTCCGCAATAGCGCACCAGTCCCCCACGGATAGCTCGTACTCTGGCTCGGTCATACGCCGGACGAAGAGAGGAGGAATGGGAGAGGTAGAAGGAGAGGAGATGGAACCCGGAGAGGTCCCTTCAAAAACGAAATAAATCTCGTAGAGGATTGACAAATAAAAATCGAGATTGTTAATCCAGTGAGTCTTTATTCCACCCGATAAACTTTTTGGCGAGTGCCGAGACCATCCACTAACGGAAATGTTCGAGTGTCAAAAGGCTGTCGGGCCGTCCAAACGTAGTCTGACTTATAGCCGGAGGGCGCCAACTTGATAGTGGGAAGAGCGACGCGCACGAAGACTAGCGGCGCGCGCGGTACTAGACTCTCAGCACGACGGCGGGCACGCGATTAAAATTTCAAGTTTTGAGTCTTTACATTTGTAAATTATTATTGTTTCTTTAAGAATAATAATTAATATTATTTATTAACAAATAATTATTTAGGTACATAACACAATGATATTTCAGTTTATTAGCAAAATTGGTGTTCTTTACAAAGGGTACATCAGGAGGTCTATATATGACAGAAACCAGCATAGACTCACGGCTCCCGTTTTTGAGAGAACAGAAAATGTATTCTGGCTTTCCTGGCTTATTGCATACTTGCGTTTCAGACGATTCTAAAATCTCACATGTGAAGTTACTCCTAACATAAAGGGCAACTTCTCCTCCATGCAGATTTCTGTCCTGTCTAAAAACTTTAAACTCTTCGATCTGAATGACATCATCCGCGACAGTTAGATCAAACCTGGTCTCAGCAACACCAGATAAGTGATAAGATGGTTTATACGAAGAAACATACGAATTTGATTTATGTGCTTCTTTAAGGAAGTCACATTAATGAAAAATGCTCTCAGCACTCCCCGATTTCTCTTGCGATTTCCAGTGGAGACTTGGCTTAGTCATATGGTGGTACACTTTGTTTCGACTTTTTACACGTGTTTGTATTCTTTTTCTTACTTTTACTTTCAATATTAGTTTTATTTTTATTTTTATTTCGGTTTTGTTTGATTTCGGGGACAATCTTATTATTTGTTTCATCGCCAATCGAATCATTATTATTCTCTTAGTCGCCAAATGAATCATTTATATCACTACTAGTTGCTGCCTTCACATTCTTTTTCTTTTTATTTATTTTTTCTTTATTAGTATTATCATTATGGTTTCGATTTACATGTTCCATGATTTTATTTAGGTCGGTTTTCGTAACAAATGTGAAGGTCTTTGCCCCATCTCCCATCTTGTGAGAAACTTTTTGCCATTGTACCATACATACTTAAAACCAATAGTCTTTGCATATGCTCGTAGTTGTGTGAAGTCCTTGTATTGATCTTTCTTTAAATAATAATTCATAAAGATATTAGTTTGTTTAAAAATTTTTATTGAACTTTCACCAAGAAGGAGGGATTTAAGTCTGCTAGAGAAAAACTATTAGAGCATTTCTTTTCTTTGAAAATTTTTGTAACCAATTTTCCACTGGATAGTCTAACTAACAATGAGAAGGGATTCCTTGGACCGTCAACGATTGTTTGTGTTATGGATGAAATAGGAAGTGAATTATTATGTGATGTGAGAGCTACTGATTTATTATTAAGTTTTGATAAAACATGGATTTCTTGAATATCGAGTTTAGTGACGGATGGAAGTACCGTGTTGAGGACAGTGAAAACGAAGTCCACTGATGGCATGTCAGGCAAAATGCAATCCATGCCGCAGGAGATCACGATCTTGCTGCCCCCCCCCCCCTCACGGGACTTCGCCATGTCTCCATCAAGAATATTCTCAGATTCCTCAGTTTCCAGAATATTTAGTTTTTCGCCAGAATATGTGTTTTGCATGTGACGTTTGCTGTTCGAATTGCATATAGGAATGTCGTTGAAGGTCTGGTTAATAGTACAATTTGTGATTGAGTTGACAGCCTCAGATAACTTTTTTTTCGAGCGCAACGAATTTTGCATCAAGTACAGTGGTTTGACTTTTGATTTTCTCACGGAGTTGTTTACATTCGTTCGTAATGGCTTCTACTTTGTCATTTCGGTCAGTCATTTCGAGAGAGTCCACCTTTGATTCGAGACCGCTGATTTTCTGTGTTAAACTTGGTAAAACAACTCCCCAAGCTTGGACTTAATCGATCCCTGCTAGGAGATAATTGCTTCTTCTACCGTGTCGCGAATCGAGTTGGCGTACGTTACCAAAGATGATATGAGGTACCATTTTTCAGCTGTGATGCATCTAGATGACTGATGTTGCGCACTGATGGAGATGACGTGGCAGTGGCTTCAAATGCACTCGCAGATGCAAGCAAAGGCGTGAGTGCGAATGTGCTCATTCGCGAGCGCGGCAGCTGAACAAAACTCAAGCTGGACGAGAGGGAATTTATCACTTCCTTTTCACTGGTGGCGGTGTTGTTGCCGTTGTTGTTACTGCTGTTTTTTCTGCTGTCGTTGCTCTCTATGATATCATTGCTGCTGCTATTTTCGACAATGTTCAGATGTGTAGAGCTTTCGATTGGTCAAAGCCTTCACACTCGCAACCCGCTTTACTGTCGCCGGCGCGTTTGTGGCGGCAACAAGGTGAACAGGCGTCGAAGCGAGAGAAAAATTCGGTAAATGCTCCTGTGAGTCACGTAATCCTATTTTCGCTGTTGTTTGTTATTTTGCAGGTTTATAGAACGCTCTAAACTCTTACAAATTTTAAATATATGTAAGATACTGGAGCTGTTGCTCGTGAATCTTTGTATTATAATCATTGGTCGACATATATCGTCATATGACTTCGTGCATTTATAGCAATTCAAAATAGTCCCATCTTTTCTGGGCACTTTTTTGCAGACGTAGCATGATTTAGGTACCTTGAGTTCTTTAGGTGCCATTTCGCAAGTCTGGAGGTGTACGGAATCTTGATGCTATCAAATATATATCTTTAGAATTCGAGAAACATACAAAAATAGCGAATAAGCAGACTTAATGCGTCATTTTATTAGAGTTTCAGGCAAGCAACCCTCGACAGAGATAGTATGTAGGCGCTGCGGCGTATATACTCTAGAGACAGAGTTTTTATCTGCGTGTTACGATTTTGACTCGTCCTCTAGTGGTCGTAGACGAAAGCTGTCGGTACTATCGTCTTCGTCTTGCAGATATCTGTGTATGACTTGCACCGTTCATTGCTGCCTTATCAGCAAAGTTAAAGTTTATTAAATACCTGCAAGACGCGATAGGTGGCGCGATATTCAATAATATAATGTATAATAAACGACCTTTGCTTCGACGGCTGATGTGACCAATTGCGGGTCGTCAGTACATATGCAGCACTATGCAGCACTGCCAAACTCCTTGGTGTTGCAGATGATTGATAAGAGATGTAATTGATGAGAGTACTAGCGTGGAGACTGATACGGAAAACGGAGCAGACGAAAGGCTGCATGCTGCTGGTAGTGTCAGGATGTTTATTACACTTATCGTCTTTCCAGAGCAGTCTTCAGTCACCAAACACACTGCACTCCACTACACTGGCTTCACTGGCTTAGATCAAACAACAGTCATTCAAAAACTTCGGCACACAACCGTCGATATCAGCAAAAATAAAAAATGCGGAGCCGAACACGCAGACATCCATCCACTATGCGCTACTTGGTGGGAAACTATGACGAGCGTATGCGAGCGCCAAACTTTCGAGACGCATTTCGCGGAATTCCACGCCCGGTTCGAATGTTCGGTTGTATAGCAATAACAACAACATTCGAGATGGTTTGCTACTGCCGTGAGATTTCGCGGAACACATCTCGAAGTTTCCATGCTCGCGCGCTAGTTATAAATAAGAGCCCTCCGTGTTAACGGTCTCTCATTGCTCGCACTCTCTCATCCATCGTACATATAATAAGCATACGCATGTGCAGAGCAAACGTATGCCGAGACGCACAGCGAGCGGCCATGATGATGTTTGGCATATAGTCTTCCAGCACGCGCACACATGTATGTAGGTTGAGGTGGGCGCTCTTATCGACTGCGCGCTGACACTCGCGGTTATTTCAAAATGATTTCGCTCGCGCGTGGACAGTCAGCGCACATTCTTAGCTGCTGCGCACATTCAGTCCACGCTCTTATCGCCTGCGCGCTAAAATTCACATTTATTCAAAAAATGATTGCGCGCTCTTATTGACTTTGGATCAACAGGCTCGCATGTTATCAATCATGCTTTATATACTTTATTAAATACATTTAAAATATAAAGTAAATAATGTACAATTAAGAGCGGCTTCGGCTCAGTGGTAGAGTGCTCGACGTGGGACTCAAGGATCGCAGGTTCGGATCCACCCTTCATCTGACCGAAATTTTTTGTATTTCTTTCGACAAAGAAGAGCTCTAGGAATGAAAATTTCTAACCCACTCACAAATTGGTGGCGAATTCGATTTTTCAAAGCTTTTCAAAGTTGCGAGAAATGAGGGAAAAGGGGAGTAAGCCTCGGGGTTCCTCTCTTACCCGAGGAAAACCGTGACTTCTCCTCCCAGGGGAGGCGCTCGCCAATACCTCGCATGAACTGGACTCTCGGAGACACGTGACTCAGGAGCTGCCAACCCCTCTGGCCGTCTTGAAAGCTGGCCCTAATCTCAATAACTAAGCCTCGGATGACAACAGCAGACGACCCATAGGCCAGTCTGCTCCAGCAACTTCCCCTACTCAGCCTTCTTTGGACGGTGCCACCTTTCAATGCGAGTTTCCAGGATGCGAGAGAAGTTTCCAGACCACCATCGGTAGAGGGCTGCACTACCGACGCATGCACAAGGCCTGGTATGACCAACGTATCATCGCTGAGAGGCGGACATTTGGATGGACGTTCGAAGAATCCTCCCTCCTCGCTCGTCGGAAAGCCGAGCCGAGCATAACCCGTGTCTATGCAAGAAACCAGGCCATGCCGAAAGCGTTCCCTTACCGCACCATCGGATCCATCAGCCAGCATATTGTGGCAATAATGGACACACTTGAGCTGGTGATCGATGCCCAAATTGTCGGCGAGCAGTCGGACCTAGAAAGAGCCAGGACTGCCACAATCAAAACCGTCACCCGGAGGGATCTCGCTGTCATCGACACCCGTGTGCCCATCGGTGGTATCATCGCCCACCGCGACTTCAATCGCTCAACCGCTGTCACGTTCGGAAGATGACATCGTCCAAAAAGAAGTCAACCATCCCATCCCCTTGGTGCTGTCTGTCGTTCTCAGGCATAATCTACTTCGGAAGTCTTATATATGTAATTAGTATTAAGTTGTAAATATCTGTAATATATGAGATAATAAAGAAGTACAATTTTTTTTTAATTAACTAATATAATTATATACTTAATAAATATAATTATATACTAAATAATTACAATTATACTAATATTAATAACCTTTATAATTATATATTTAAAATTAATTATCTTTATTGAATATATGTTTACTAATATAAATCTTAAGTATGCGCTAGCTCATCGAGCTATACCGGAGCTCGCGATGCATTGGGCTCGAAAATGTTGAGAGGATTACAGAAAGGAGGCGCAGTGGGGTTCGTAGAATTCTACGCTCATCTCGAAAATGCTAGGAGAGTTCTGGCGCAGTTGGGTTAACGGGTTTTGTAAAATTCTATGATCAACATCGAAAAGGCTATGAGATTTCTGGTTCAGTGAGCCAGAACTCTCATAGCTTACCTACTGCTACCTTAAAAGAGCTAATAAAAATACAAGATCTACTTTATTGTTAAGTGTAGATTAGAAGTTTATTTGTTTAGTGAAAGAACAAGAAAAACTAAAAAATGCTTACGACTGTAAGCGGCTCAATCCTTTTTACGCTCGAGTGTTCCAACCTTCTTAACTATAGGATCATGGTTTTGAATTATTCCACATTGCGTGAGATTTTCAGATGTAACTATTCTTTATTAGTTTGTATATTTATATTTGTCTTAAATACAGGCACATGTAATAAGTTAACGACGTAACATTACACTATGGACTACACGAAGCCACTTGTGACAATTAACAAGCCACAATTGCAAGATCTTAGGCAAATGTAACGTACATTGCCTGTATCTGTATATAAGAAATCTTGTTGTAGGTTATATTTGATTTCAATCATTCGGTGAGTTACTTGGTCCAAAGGCCGGTTTTTAGATTGGGAGATTTTTCGAATGATTCAAATCGAACGCAAGCTATATCACGATCCTATTTATACAGACACAGCAAATGCACATTAAGGTCGTCAAATCTCTTTTACTTTGTAATTTCTTACTTGTGACACGCGGCTATGTGAAGTCGATAATGTGATGTTCCGTCGTTAAAATATTGAAGAACGTATTGAGTTTACTAATACTACCGAGGTATTGAGGAATGACATGGCCAATTTGCAAGTTGTGACAATTCTTTTTCACAACGCGTATTATTTATTTTGTCTGTAAGAAGCTATCAAAATATGATTTATCTTTTCATCCACTGCTGTATCTTCTATATCAGATGCGCTTTTTAATCTGCAGTTTAGAGAACAAACAGGGCAGTCTTATATTGTGTGATTGTTTGCAAAAATATAGCAACTTGGTATTTCGGCCTTTGTTACGTCAGGGTTACTCACCTTCTATTAAAATTTATGAGTAGGCACTGGCCAAGTCCATGCGTACTCAAATTTCTGTATTTTCGCAGAAGCTCGAAAGTACTAAACTTTACGGGCATGGTGGGATACCGAAATAAACAGAAACTAATAGATTTTATTTAGAAAATTTTAATTTTCTTTTATTTCTCGTTTCCGATATTTCAATGTTACAAAATTACAAATACTCGCTCAGTTTACAATTAATAAGTACATTATATAAAACTACCTTTGGGCTTCCACCTCTTTTTGTTAAAAGTAGAGACCACTTGAGAAAAAAAATTTTCCCTTTGAATAAAATACAGATTGTAACATAATACCATATTTTACATAAAAAAATATAATTTTTTGAAAATTTTGAAGGACTTCCATCAATTACATTTGAAATTATCCCTAAAACTACTGTTAAAAGAGTATTTAATTTGAAATACTCCGACCGACTGAATTTATTTTTAATCCTCCCGAGATAACAAATTCATATTTTTAGCATCAAATACTCAAAATCTACCAAGAGATAATTAATTTTAAATTAATATTTGTTTCATACTGTTAGATTGAGAGTTTTAAAAATAAAAAGAATAAAAATTTATTAAATTTTAATAACATTTAATCTTTAACTAAAAAAATAAAAATCAAATCCAAAATACCTTTTTATAAAAGTTCTTTAAATTAGTTTCAGAATATATAAAAACTAAATGCGCAAAGGTGGAAAACAAATTCAGTCGTTCGCAACATTTTGAATATAGTAAATTTAAGTTATTAGAAAAATGCATTTAAAGATAAACATAATTTAAAACAGAATTTAAGACAAGTTTGGTTATGTTTCCCGCCCTTTGAAATTATTGGGTTGGAACCAGCAAGTGATATACTTTGTAGAGTATTACTCGTAAAAATATAAAACAATTTCAAAAAATTATGGCGGTATTTGATTAATTTATGTTTTTGTTTATTGTGATTATTTTATGTTCTTCGCAGAGAAAAAATAAAATATATAATGTTTTATTGAGAAAAATATAACATTTACAACCTTAAATAATATGTAAAAATCGGAAAAATAACATAATAAAAAGTTTTTTGCTATCATCGTGTAAGAAGTTCGAGTTTGCCAGAAATGCAGCTCGTGCGGAAAACATCTACTTTGCGCACTCGTATCGCAATATACTATTAATTTTTTTTAGATCAGGCGCCCCACTTTGAAAGATCATTAAAAATTCATAGTCATTAATAATGTACAAGAATTAAAAATAGTTATTTTCGATACAAGTGTGATAAAAATGATTTTGCCACAAGTGTGGGTTTGTCGCCCGAACGAAGCGAGGGTGACAATCACACTTGTGAGAGAATCATTTTTCGCACGTGTATCGAACATTATTTTTTGACACACCGTGCGAGAAGTTCGATTTCTCGCATGCTGCGATAAACGATGCGTGCAAAAATCTCACTTCTCGCTCGTCATGTCTAAAAATACGGTTCGACACTTGTGTGAGAAGTTGATTTTCTCCTCGTGTGACCTTTCCACCCTCGCTTCGCTCGGGCGATAACAGTCACGCGAGAAGAAAATCAAATCGTCACAATAGTATTAAAATGTATTATTTTAACACGGCGTGCGCAAAATGCCGTTTTCATGTGCGCTTGCGAAGGCAAGTGTGCGCAAAGTGGACATTTAGCGTACGGAATGTGAAAAATAGTACATTACGATACAAGTGCGGGAAAGTAGATTGTCGTCTTGTGTGACGTTTACACGCGAGCGAAGCGAGGGTGGAAAGGCACACGAAAAGAGAAACTCTTTCCTGAACGTGTATCGTATAGAACTTTTTGATACGACGTGTGGAAAGTTAGATTTTGAGCACACGTTTTTTGCCGAGAGTGTGGAAAAACGAACTTTCCGCACGGAGCGTCGAAAAGTTCTGTACGATAAACGTTCGGGAAAGAGATTCTCTTCTCGTGTGCCTTTCCACCCTCGCTTCGCTCGGGTGTAAACGTCACACGGGACGAAAGTCTACTTTCCCGCACTTGTATCGTAATGTACTTCTCATCTTGTACGCGAAATCTACTATTTTCTAACGACGTGTGCAAAATTCGGTTTTCCGTGCCCAAAGGAGTGTGCAAAATAGCCTATTCCTGCCCTAGTGTGTAATAGTAGAGTGCGATACAAGTGTGCAAAATTGATGTTATCCTCGTGAGGACGTTTTAGCCCGAACGAAGGGGGAAAAGGCCTCACGAGGATAAAATTACTTTCTAACCCGTGTATCGAACACTATTTTTTTACACGACGTGTGGGATGCTCAATTTAGAGCATGCGTTTTTCCTAGTGCCGGATTGCGCTATTCCAACACTCCTTGCGCGAAGCTCGCTTGTGCACCCGCTTGAATAAAAAAGCATTCGCTAAATCAAGCTTTGTACACGTCGTATAAATAATACGGTCGATGCACGAGCAAGAAGATGTTTTTAACCTCGCATGACCTTTTCACCCTCGCTTCGCTCCATTGCAAATGTCTACACGAGGATAAAATCACTTTCGCGCACTAGTATCGAAATGTACTATACTTTGCGCATTCATTCACGTTGACAAAATCAAAACTCTGTGTATCTTGTTAGGTAAAATAATATACGCAACACGTGCTGGAAATACCTATTTTACGCATTGTTGCGCATAATTAGTGCTTAAAGCAAGCAATTTGCACACTGTGAATTAAAAATCCAAGAAACAAACACCGTACGTACGCTAGATAGTCATTGAAAATAGATTTGCGCATACGTTTAGATGAACAGTATACGCAACGCATTGTCATAGGTTCTTGCCACGCTAGGCTTTGTTACGCCCTCACTACGCTCGGACGAAAAACACAACTGACCTGATAGTTACATGATAGTGACATGATACTGACCTGATAGTGACCTGATACTGACCTGCTTAGCGAACTTATTGCGTACGTACTGTTATTGCAAGTGATTTTGTTTACAGGGCACGACATAGATTTTTAAATCCTTAAATCAAGTTTTCGTGGTCATGGGTGAGCACATCATGCTATCAATAAGTATATTTCGATTCAAGTGTGTAAAGCCGGTGATTCATTCACGGGTGTGATTTATTGCACGAGCGAAGCGAGGGCATTTACACGAGTCCTCACACAAGTCGAGAACAAGATAAGGAGATGGGAACCAGGAAACGAAAAGCAGAGGTATATAGTATACACTTAAGCTCGGCTTCGGCTCAGTGGTGGAGTGCTCGACTTGGGGTCGCAGGTTCGAATCGACCCTTCATCTGACTGAAGTTTTTTTCTGAATTTCTATCGACGAAGAAGAGCTCTGGGAATGAGAATTTCTAACCCACCTACGAATTGGTGGCGAATTCGATTTTTCAGGGCTTATCGAAGTTGCCAGAAATGAGAAAAAAAGGCGAGTAAGCCTCGGGGTTTCGCTCTTACCCGAAGCAAACCGTGACTTCTCCTCCCCAGCGGAGGCGCTCGTCCATGCCTAGCATGAACTGGAGCCTCGGTGACACGGGCCTCAGGGGCTGCCAACCCCTCCGGCCGTCTTGAAAAGCTGACCCTAATCTCAATAACCAAGCTTCATATGACAACAGCAAACGACCCAAAGGCCAGTCTGCTCCAGCAACTTCCCCTACTCAGCCTTCTTTGGACGGTGCCACCTTTCAATGCGAGATTCCAGGATGCGAGAGAAGTTTCCAGACCACCATCGGTAGAGGGCAGCACCACCGACGCATGATCAATAAGAGTCCTCCGCGTTAACGGTCTCTCATTGTTCGCGCTCTCTCATCCATCGTATATATATGCATACGCACGTGCAGAGCGAATGTACGCCGAGACGCACAGCGAGCGGCCATGATGATGTTTGGCATATAGTCTTCCAGCGCGCGCTCACATGTATGTAGGTTGGGGTGGGCGCTCTTATCGACTGCGCGCTGACACTCGTGGTTATTTGAAAATGATTTCGCCTGCGCGTGGACAGTCAGCGCACGCTCTTAGCTGCTGCGCATACTCAGTCCACGCTCTCATCGGTTGCGCGTTAAAATTCACACATATTCAATAAATGATTGCACGCTCTTATTGACTTTGGGTCAACAGGCTCGCATGTTATCAATCATGCTTTACATATTTCATTAAATATATTTAAAATATAAAGTAAATAATGTACAATTAAGAGCGGCTTCGGCTCAGTGGTAGAGTACTCGACTTGGGACTCAAGGTTTGCAGGTTGGAATCCATCCTTCATCTGACCGAAATTTTTTTTTATTTCTTTCGACAAAGAAGAGCTCTAGGAATGAAAATCTCTAACCCACTTACAAATTAGTGGCGAATTCGATTTTTCAAAGCTTTTCAAAGTTGCGAGAAATGAGGGAAAAGGGGGTTAAGCCTCTGGGTTCCTCTCTTACCCAAGGCAAACCGTGACTTCTCCTCCCCAGGGGAGGCGCTCGCCAATACCTCGCATGAACTGGACTCTCAATTGTCGGCGAGCAGTCTGACCTAGAGAGAGCCAGGACTGCCAAAATCAGGAAATACGCCGACAATCTTGACATTGAACGGGCCATACAGCGTGAGACCGGAGCAACCAACATCCATCACCTACTGGTCATCCTCTCTTGGAGGGGTATATGGTGCAAAACATCCGCATCAGAATTTCTGGTTCTGGGCAACATCACCCGAAGAGAGCTCGCTGTCATCGCCACCCGTGTGCTCATCGGTGGTATCATCGCCCACCGCGACTTCAATCGCTCAACCGCGGTCAGGCACGGAAGATGACATCGCCCAAAGAAGACATCCCATTGCCTCGGTGCTGCCGTCCTCAGGCATAATCTACTTTAAAAAGTCTTGTATATGTAATTAGTGTTTAAGTTGTAAATTTCTGT